>CM055820.1:36933783-37011633 GCA_029582265.1 Zoroaster sp. YZ-2022
TTATGTACATGTTCTGCATGCCTCCGTAGGTTATATCTCCGTCCAAAGCTTTTGCCGCACTGGTGACAAGCATGGGGTTTGACAGCAGAAATAACATTCATGTTGAATCTCTGATGCTTAATCTCCGATTGACAAGAAACGGAAGAAATAGTTTATATATAGGCCTATAACTACTCATTTCGCTGCTCATTTGCTCATTTCGCTGCTCATTTGCTCATTTTGCTGCTCATTTGCTCATTTCGCTGCTCATTTCGCTGCTCATTTCGCTGCTCATTTACTCATGTTGCTGCTCATTTGCTCATTTTGCTGCTCATTTGCTCATTTTGCTGCTCATTTGCTCATTTCGCTGCTCATTGCTCATTTTGCTGCTCATTTGCTCATTTCGCTGCTCATTTGCTCATTTTGCTGCTCATTTGCTCATTTCACTGAAATTCAAACACGAAAAGGGTATCGCAAAGGGTATCGGAAATGAGCAAATGGTGCACAACAAACAATAATGACAACGAAATAACAAATAACGGCTAACAAAACAAATAGGCGAGCAGCTGTTTATCAATAAATGAGCAGCGAAATGAAGCAAATGAGCAACAAAATGTTTTAAATGTTTAACATCAAATGGCTGAAATAACGGCAAACGAAATGAGTTATAAGACCTTGTAACTGTTATCTTCCGTTTCGTTATCAATCGAAGATAACATCGGAGACCATGAATGTCAGTTCTTTGTCGCCACATCAGCAACCTGGCGCGGACTAAGCACCCAGACTCTGCCACAGGCTTGTCTGAGGCTGTATGAAGAGGAGTCTAAGGTGGATGATTGTGGGCGATGATTCTGGTGGCTATCAATCGACGATTCTGACGTCGTGGTCGAACCCAAAAGCGGATGGTTGAAATGAAGGCGAACTTGAACTGGTCTGCGGATGAACGGTTCGAGGAAGATCGATTCGGGATCCGATGCGGAAATTGAATATGACGAATCGTCGGACAGTGGTCTGGTTCTGGAAGACAATGCACGAGACGACGGGCCAATTGCAAACTGAAGGATACTGGATGATTGACAAAAGCCGTCGGCTGAGGCGTAATTGAAGATCAAGCCAGGCGTAATGGAAAACCCGCTGGGCGGCTGAACGATCAACTGTTCAAGCGAAATACAAGGTTTTGTCGGTTACCATCCTGAATATGGGACTCGTACGATATTGACGAAGATCTCGAAGAATAAACGAAACATCAGGGCGAAATGGTGGTAAGCTGAACGGTAATGATGACACCATGGGTTGACTACCGGCTCGACTGGGGATGGAACGGTGATGAAGACCGGTGTTCAGAGAAGACATAATATGATGTTAAAGGCATCATGTGTGTTCTTAATGAAAAAAATGTAAAATATCGGTGCTGTGGTGACAATTGCTGACCACGTTACCATCAGGGGCGGTGACGGCTGTTCGGGAAGAAACGGTGCCGTACATCGGGTTCTAAACTTCTGGTGGAACTTCATTCGTCTTTGGAAATAGACGGTGAGTGTTGCAGGCACTGGTCTAAAGCGAGCCGTTGTTCATGGTGAATGAACAACATGAGCCCTGTGTCACGACTTCGTACGGTTTTTCGTTGACGACCTGCGCAACCGTGAGGATGAGGTACTTGGTGAAACGCTGGCTGCGGGTTGAACGGGAGGACCTGGCTGCGGATGAACCATTCACGTCGCCAGCTCAATGATTTTGCTGTGGTTGACAATTGCCGACGACGGTGCAGACGTGATCGTGCGGCAGTCATGGGTCGGCTTCGCGTCTTATCGCTGCGGTCATTTCGGCTGGTATTGTTCTACGCCCTGGCGCCAGTAACCGCAGACCTGCTGATGGCTTATCGGGGAACACTGGTTGATCGATACGCGGATGATGATGGTGGCCTGACCATACGGACTCTGAGTCCGCAGATTGAGCTGAGCTATTTCGAAGGCTCCTGCGATACCACCATCTGCTCATGTATGTCGGGAGACGCAATCACCGTCTGTGGCGCCGTCTGTGTTGTGCGATCTTTCGCTTTACATCGATGCGTCAATAATGGCTAAATGTAAGTGATCGAGATCAGACCACAATGGTAACGGTGGATATGTAAATAACGATTGAAGCTGCTTCTCGCTGATTAACTGAAGTGTATGAGTGTGCATTGTGCTGCGTCAATATCTGAAGGCTGTTGTCGTGGAGATGGCTGTGGTTGTCGGGTATTTTAGCCAGGAATTCATTTGTTTCGTTTAAGATCGTGGACCGGTACGTTCTTATAAATGTTGATGATGACCAATGACCGTTGACGCGTATGTGTTAACATGGTAAATGCGAGCTGCGTATCGCCGTTGATGACAAGGAATCGTGAATTCAGTTGTTCAAACACCTCTGTCATCTTATTATCGTGTGTTTTATATGTTACCCAACTGTTCTATCGTTAACCTATCCGCCATTTATTACCTAACCACGCATAATGACAATTAACCTTTGCCCTGTTCTGCCTATTCCGGATACAGGACAATCTGGGTCTTTATGCATAAATCGACTAACTAAAACTAAAACCACGCAAATACGCAATGTTATGTTGCTGTCATTGTTTCAAACCATTTTCGCAAAAAGTAATGCACATGCTGTTATGGACTGTTGGGCCATTGTTTTAATCAAAAGCAGTACAATTACAATATTATGTTAACAAAAACGCTTTGGTCGTGAAACCATGGCAACAATAAATCAAACATATAAAGATAACGATTTCACACAATAAAGGCTTTGCAATGGCTGGTTCAATGGAAACAGCTCAAGGGAGAACGATGCGTATGCATGCAACGGTGTTGGTACAGTAAAGTGGCGTCATCCCATGCTATCGATTAAACTGTCCAAGGACATTGTACCGATGACAATAACTGGCTCAAGGATGGGTGATCGAAATGATTACGGACGTCTGGATTACGTCACCGTCGAGGACTTTACACTAACGACTCGTCCGGTATCGTCTTTAACGTGACCGGCTGGGGATGTGGACAATGCTGCCATGACTTGCCATGCGCCGTCCGTCTATCAGAGTCGATGTGTTCTGATGGAAAAACCGATAGTGGAACTGTTCAGCGCCATATGTAAAATAAAACCAAGGGCTGGTCCGGACGTGTTGACTTCTTGATCACACGCGCTGGTACAGATAACAATAGGCAAAACATATTGTCGATAGACGTGTCCTAACACGAATTGGCATTGTCGTGCTGTTGACAAATAGACTTCGTTCCGCTGCTAACGTACGTGAAATGATTTAAACTGGTGATTTTGGGGAACTGGACGGGCGGAAGTCGCTTAATTGTGATGACTCATTGCGTTGCCAAGTTGTTGGTGAAATCACTTAGGGGCCGTGTTTACCGCTGATTTTGTGTAGAACTTAAGATTTAAACCGTATAGGACGATGCTGACCGAAAAGTTACGACGACGTAAATGGTTCTTGTTTTCAGGATTGGTTTACACAAGGCGCATGTAAATGTTATTGTTATTTAATATAATAAAATATAACGGACCATATTGAACAATGACAATAGTATGCGGTGCAAACAAAATGAAATTCAGCACGCTTAAGTGGAAATTATAAAAAAGAACAGAAAAGAAAAGGCATTTTATGTTTATATGTTGTTCTCCAGAGATGTTGGGCCAGAATTGAGATCATTGGGGTTGTACTGCTGAACCACTAGTCGTGTAGGAGCTTAAGTTTTTACAAATGATTGGACGATAACGTGAAAGTTGATGACATTTGATTCACTCGACACCAAGGCAATAAAACAATCCATACACAGGTATCCAGGCCATATAATTATTCATATTCTGTTATCATGCGTGATTCGCCAGCCTAAACTCCATGGTTTCGCGTGGACTCACCGAACTGTGGGTTGTTCCAACAACACCCTACTCTGTCCTTGAATCTTATCCAGATTCATCGAACGTTCGGTGTAATTGCGGATTCGGACGAGTTCATTATGAAGAACAATTGGTACCATAATTGGGCATGTTAGAACACGACCATACAACTCGATAGCACGGTGCTGATAACCCAGTCAATCGGGTATGTCTGCGGACTCATACGATTCTTTAAACCGGGGACGATGTTCACACTGTTGACCGACTTCTAACCACTTGTTCATAGGTATTGCGGTACAGGCCTGTCGTTGTAATCCAAACGGCATCCATCCACGAGCGTCTATTGAGGGAAGACCTGAAGACCCACGCAGCCCACACATGTGTAGTGGTCAAAACCCTGCAAAACTGGAGGTCGGTCAATGCCTCTTCTGCTATACTACTGTACTACCAACGGGGTGGGTGTTACGTCTACTATAGGGGGTAGGTGGTCCTCGAGCCCGAAATCGGAAAGAAATCAGATTCCAGCGGACGGGACCCGACTCTGGGAGCGGCTCGAGGGGGATGGCGGTCGGCCCCCGCGCCCAGCTGGGAGACGTCGGGAAGGCCCCCCATGGTCCTCCAGTAGCAGCGGGCGCCGGCTCGGGCCCCACCGTGGCTCCCGGCCCAGAGGACGAGTCCCTGCACGCTGGCTCGCGGTACCCGCAGACGGGTCAACTCGAAGGCAGCAGCGGGCATCGCCCATGCTCCTCGGGCGAGAGGAGGAGTCCCTGCACGCTGGCCCCATGTCTCCGCAGATGGGTCGACCCGAAGTGGGACTCCGAGGGGCGACCTCTCGCCCGAGGGGCACGGGCGGTGCCCGCTGCTGCGTTCGGATCGCCCCGTCTGCGGGGACCGCGAACCAGCGTGCAGGGACTCGTCCTCTCGGCCGGTAGCCACGGCCCGAGCCAGGGCCCGAACCACACGGTGTTTCTTCGACAAGTTTTCAACGCAAATTGGATAGAGGTGTTCCGTACTACCAACGGCGTGGGTGTTACGTCTATTATATAGGGTGTAGGTGGTCCTCGAGCCCGAAATCGGAAAAAAAATCAGAGTCCAGCGGACGGGACCCGACTCTGGGACGGGCTAGAGGGGGATGGCGGTCGGGCCCGCGCCCAGCTCGGAGACGTCGGGAAGGCCCCCCGTGGTCCTCCGGTAGCAGCGGGCGCCGGCTCGGGCGCCGCCGTGGCTCCCGGCCGAGAGGACGAGTCCCTACACGCTTGCTCGCGGTCCCCGCAGACGGGTCGACCCAAACGCAGCAGAGGGCACCGCCCGTGCTCCTCCGGCGAAGGGAGGAGTCACTGCACGCTGGCCCGCTGTCCCCGCAGACGGGTCGACCCGAAGTCGTGGTCCGATGGGCGACCTCTCGCCCGAGGAGCACGGGCGGTGCCTGCTGCTGCGTACGGGTCGACCCCGTCTGCGGGACCTGAGCCAGCGTGCAGGGATCTCGTCCTCTTAACCGAGAGCCACGGCCCGAGCCAGGGCCAGAACCCCACGGCGTTTCTTCGACACGTTTACAACGCAAATTGGATAGAGGTGTTCCGTACTACCAACGGGGTGGGTGTTACGGCTGCTATAGGGGGTAGGTGGTCCTCGAGCCCGAAATCGGACAAATTTCAGAGTCCAGCGGACGGGACCCGACTCTGGGATGGCGGTCGGCCCCCGCGCCCAGCTGGGAGACGTCGGGAAGGCCCCCCGTGGTCCTCCAGTAGCAGCGGGCGCCGACTCGGGCCCCACCGTGGCTCCGGGCCCAGAGGACCAGTCCCTGCACGCTGGCTTGCGGTACCTGCAGACGGGTCGACCCGAACGCAGCAGCGGGCACCGCCCGTGCTCCTCGGGCGAGAGGAGTAGTCCCTGCACGCTGGCCCGCTGTCCCCGCAGACGGGTCGACCCGAAGTCGGAGTCCGAGGGGCGACCTCTCGCCCGAGGAGCACGGGCGGTGCCCGCTGCTGCGTTGAGGTCGACCCGTCTGCGGGGACCGCGAGCCAGCGTGCAGGGACTCGTCCTCTCGGCCGGGAGCCACGGCCCGAGCCGGGGCCCGAACCCCACGGTGTTTCTTCGACAAGTTTTCAACGCAAATTGGATAGAGGTGTTCCGAGAGGAGGAGTCCTTGCACGCTGGCCCGGTGTCCCCGCAAACGGGTCGACCCGGTGGGTGTTACGTCTACTATATATAAGTACCTGAAACCGACCAAAAAGTGTTTCAACACGTGAATGGACATACAGGCTTATACGCGCGTAAAGAAGTTTTCCCCCGTAGCCACTCATGCATAATTCATGTCAAAACGATGACGTCACGCCAATAATGGCTGCGCCCACAGATCACAGAGCTGACGAAAACAGGGTCGAAATATCAGCTAAATTAAACCTTCACACGAAAGAAATAGACGTTCTATTAAACTTTTCTGATGAATCATAATTAAATTATTCTCTTGTGGTTAGTGGGTGATTACAAAAATGTAAAAGCCGGAAAAAAAACAATTTTTACGTCGTATTCGTACATCGTCTTTTGTTGTTCGAAAGATTCAAACGACGTTCCAAAAACCTCCCTTTTTACTTAACAGGGGCTAGTTTTAACTTTTCAAAAAGGATTATTAAAACGAACTACTGTGTTCACTTTTTAAACGTTTAATCTCATGTAGGACATTTCGTTTAAGTATTCAATACCGTTGTTGAAAACTTGTAAAAACCAAGGCCTAACAAAACTTCCATTAAAATCGTTTACAAACGTTCCGTGCAGACGGCCCAGCCGCAGTAACTTCTTCGCTGGTAATCCCATTAACTCTATCATTTTGTACGGTGTTGTGTGGGCACCGGTGATATACGTCAGAACGGCGCGCTATGTAAATACGACATAAAACACAATAAGGGGGCCACTTTGCATCTGTCACGTTAGCAGTTTTTAAGTACCTGAAACCGACCAAAAAGTGCTCAACATGTGAATGGACATGCAGGCTTATACTAGAACTAATTTGAGTTGATTTATTTTATTTTTTTTTAATTTTTTAATTTAGTTTTTACCCTCAAATTTCCATAAGAATTGGACGGAAAAAGTTACCACACCTTCCGTCCATTTGTTCGATAAATTTTAGGTAATTAAATAATAATAGTAATAATCAACTCAAATTATCTTTAGGATAAGACATGCATGTTCTATTCAAATGTTAGAAATTCTTTGGGTGCTTTCAGATATTTAAAAAAACACAACCATTAGAAAAACTGCTAACGTGACGGTAGGAAAGTGGTCCCTTTATTGTAATATATCATACTAGTTTACACAAAACTTTCATCAATATTCTACACAGTAGATTATACATATTTTATTCATTATTAGACCTGGACTTGGAAAATCTGATCATCATGCGTCCACCTGCTGCCCAAGTACAAACAGAGATTGAATAGTGAAAAACGATCTAAAAAGACAGTGCATGTATGGAACAAAAAATCAATTGAAAAGCTTCAAACAGCTTTCGAGATCACCGACTGGCAACTTCTTCTCAATTCAGGTGAAGACATAAATGAGTGTTCGGACATAATTAATAGCTATGTCAGTTTCTGTGAAAGTATTCACATTGAAACAAAAACAATTACTAGTTATCCAAATAATAAGCCTTGGGCAACCCGAGAATTGAAACAAATAATACGAGGGAAAAGACAAGCTTTTGCAAGGGGTGATTTCGAAAAAGTCAAGGAGTTAAATCATAAACTCAAGCAAGAGATAAAAGGAGCTAAAGAAATATATCGTGAAAAACTTGAAGGTTGTTTTCAGGCTAATAATCCAAGAGGTGCGTGGAATTGTTTAGAAATGATGACCGATTATAAAAAGCATAAGGAAAACGTTTTTCAAGGTACGGAAAATGCAAAACATAGGGCGGATGAGTTAAACAAATTTTGTTGTCGGTTCGATACTCAAGAATTTTCAGACAAATTGAAGGATCAACTGAAGACACTATGCTCACAGGATGATCCACCAATCGTCGTAGATGAGCAAGAAGTCTATAAGCATGTTATATCTGTGAATCCACGAAAAGCAAGCGGACCAGATGGAATATGCGGACGACTACTTAAAACATGTGCTCGTCAACTTGCTACTCCATACCGGCCACTATTCCAGATGTCACTTAATCAACAGCGCATTCCTTCATGAAGAAACGCCGAGGGGTTCGGGCCCCGGCTCGGGCCGTGGCTCCCGGCCGAGAGGACGAGTCCCTGCACGCTGGCTCGATCCGAACGCAGCAGCGGGCACCGCCCGTGCTCCTCGGGCGAGAGGTCACCCCTCGGAGTCCGACTTCGGGTCGACCCGTCTGCGGGGACATGGGGGCCAGCGTGCAGGGACTCCTCCTCTCGCCCGAGGAGCACGACCGATGCCCGCTGCTGCCTTCGGGTCGACCCGTCTACGGGTACCGCGAACCAGCGTGCAGGCACTCGTCCTCTGGGCCGGGAGCCACGGCGGAGCGCGAGCCGGCGCCCGCTGCTACTGGAGGACCCCTGGGAGGGGGCCTTCCCGACGTCTCCCGGCTGACGGCGGAGGCCGACCGCCATACCCCTCGAGCCCGTCCCAGTGTCGTGTCCCGTCCGCTAGACTCTGTAATTTTTCCAATTTCGGGCTGGAGGACCACCTACCCCCTGTAGTAGCCGAAACACCCACCCCGTTGGTAGTACGGAACACCTCTATCCAATTTGCGTTGAAAACATGTCGAGAGGACGAGTCACTTAACGCTGGCTCGCGGGTCCCCTGCAGACAGGGTCGACCCCAACGCAGCAGCGGCCACCGCCCGTGCTCCTCGGGCGAGAGGTCGCCCCTCGGACTCCGACTTCAGGTCGACCTGTCTGCGGGGACAGCGGGCCACCGTGCAGGGACTCCTCTCGCCCGAGGAGCACGGGCGGTGCCCGCTGCTGCGTTCGGGTCGACCCGTCTGCGGGGACCGCGAGCAAGCGTGCAGGGACTCGTTCTCTCGGCCGAGAACCGCGCCGGGGCCTGAGCCGGCGCCCGCTGCTACTGGAGGACCCCTGCGAGGGGGCCTTCCCGACGTCTCCCGGCTGACGGCGGAGGCCGACCGCCATACCCCTCGAGCCCGTCCCAGAGTCGTGTCCCGTCCGCTAGACTCTGAAATTTTTCCGATTTCGGGCTCGAGGACCACCTACCCCTATAGTAGCCGAAACACCCACCCCGTTGGTAGTACGGAAATCCTCCATCCAATTTGCGTTGAAAACGTGTCGAAGAAACGCCGAGGGGTTCGGGCCCCGGCTCGGGCCGTGGCTCCCGTCCGAGAGGACGAGTCCCTGCACGCTGGCGCGCGGGGCCCGCAGACGGGTCGATCCGAACGCAGCGGGCACCGCCGTGCTCCTCGGGCGAGAGGTCGCCCCTCGGACTCCGACTTCGGGTAGACCCGTCTGCGGGGACAGGGAGCAAGCGTGCAGGGACTCCTCCTCTCGCCCGAGGAGCACGGGCGATGCCCGCTGCTGCCTTCGGGTCGACCCGTATACGGGTACCGCGAGCCAGCGTGCAGGGACTTGTCCTCTGGGCCGGGAGCCACGGCGGGGCCCGAGCCGGCGCCCGCTGCTACTGGAGGACCACGGGGGGCCTTACCGACGTCTCCCAGCTGGGGGCGGGGGCCAACCGCCATCCCCCTCTAGCCCGTCCCAGAGTCGGGTCCCGTCCTCTGGACTCTGATTTTTTTCCGATTTCGGACTCGAGGACCACCTGCACCCTATAGTAGACGTAACACACACCCCGTTGGTAGTATGGAACACCTCTATCCAATTTGCGTTGAAAACTTGTCGAAGAAACAGCGTTGGGTTTGGGCCCCGGCTCGGGCCGTTGCTCCCGGCCGAGAGGACGAGTCCCTTAACGATGGGTCGCGGTCCCCGCATACGGGTCGACCCCAACGCAGCAGCGGGCACGGCCCGTGCTCCTCGGGCGAGAGGTCGCCCCTCGGACTCCGACTTCGGGTCGACTCGTCTGCGGGGACAGCGGGCCAGCGTCCAGGGACTCCTTTCGCCGGCGGAGCACGGGCGGTGCCCGCTGCTGCGTTCGGGTCGACCCGTCTACGGGGACCGCGAACCAGCGTGCAGGGACACCGCCCGTGCTCCTCGGGCGAGAGGTCACCCCTCGGAGTCCGACTTCGGGTCGACCCGTCTGCGGGGACATGGGGGCCAGCGTGCAGGGACTCCTCCTCTCGCCCGAGGAGCACGACCGATGCCCGCTGCTGCCTTCGGGTCGACCCGTCTACGGGTACCGCGAACCAGCGTGCAGGCACTCGTCCTCTGGGCCGGGAGCCACGGCGGAGCGCGAGCCGGCGCCCGCTGCTACTGGAGGACCCCTGGGAGGGGGCCTTCCCGACGTCTCCCGGCTGACGGCGGAGGCCGACCGCCATACCCCTCGAGCCCGTCCCAGTGTCGTGTCCCGTCCGCTAGACTCTGTAATTTTTCCAATTTCGGGCTGGAGGACCACCTACCCCCTGTAGTAGCCGAAACACCCACCCCGTTGGTAGTACGGAACACCTCTATCCAATTTGCGTTGAAAACATGTCGAGAGGACGAGTCACTTAACGCTGGCTCGCGGTCCCCGCAGACGGGTCGACCCCAACGCAGCAGCGGCCACCGCCCGTGCTCCTCGGGCGAGAGGTCGCCCCTCGGACTCCGACTTCGGGTCGACCCGTCTGCGGGGACAGCGGGCCACCGTGCAGGGACTCCTCTCGCCCGAGGAGCACGGGCGGTGCCCGCTGCTGCGTTCGGGTCGACCCGTCTGCGGGGACCGCGAGCAAGCGTGCAGGGACTCGTTCTCTCGGCCGGGAGCCACGCCGGGGCCTGAGCCGGCGCCCGCTGCTACTGGAGGACCCCTGCGAGGGGGCCTTCCCGACGTCTCCCGGCTGACGGCGGAGGCCGACCGCCATACCCCTCGAGCCCGTCCCAGAGTCGTGTCCCGTCCGCTAGACTTAAATTTTTCCGATTTCGGGCTCGAGGACCACCTACCCCTATAGTAGCCGAAACACCCACCCCGTTGGTAGTACGGAAATCCTCCATCCAATTTGCGTTGAAAACGTGTCGAAGAAACGCCGAGGGGTTCGGGCCCCGGCTCGGGCCGTGGCTCCCGTCCGAGAGGACGAGTCCCTGCACGCTGGCTCGCGGTCCCCGCAGACGGGTCGATCTGAACGCAGCAGCGGGCACCGCCCGTGCTCCTCGGGCGAGAGGTCGCCCCTCGGACTCCGACTTCGGGTAGACCCGTCTTCGGGTACCGGGAGCAAGCGTGCAGGACTCCTCCTCTCGCCCGAGGAGCACGGGCGATGCCCGCTGCTGCCTTCGGGTCGACCAACGTATACAGAGTACCGCGAGCCAGCGTGCGGGGACTTGTCCTCTGGGCCGGGAGCCACGGCGGGGCCCAGGCCGGCGCCCCGCTGCTACTGGAGGAGACCACGGGGGCCTTACCGACGTCTCCCAGCTGGGGGCGGGGGCCAACCGCCATCCCCCTCTAGCCCGTCCCAGAGTCGGGTCCCGTCCTCTGGACTCTGATTTTTTTCCGATTTCGGACTCGAGGACCACCTGCACCCTATAGTAGACGTAACACACACCCCGTTGGTAGTATGGAACACCTCTATCCAATTTGCGTTGAAAACTTGTCGAAGAAACAGCGTTGGGTTTGGGCCCCGGCTCGGGCCGTTGCTCCCGGCCGAGAGGACGAGTCCCTTAACGATGGGTCGCGGTCCCCGCATACGGGTCGACCCCAACGCAGCAGCGGGCACGGCCCGTGCTCCTCGGGCGAGAGGTCGCCCCTCGGACTCCGACTTCGGGTCGACTCGTCTGCGGGGACAGCGGGCCAGCGTCCAGGGACTCCTTTCGCCGGCGGAGCACGGGCGGTGCCCGCTGCTGCGTTCGGGTCGACCCGTCTACGGGGACCGCGAACCAGCGTGCAGACAAACCTCTCGGCTGGGAGTTACATCTGAGCGAAGCCTGCTGCTACCGGAGGACCCTGGCTTCCCGACGTCTCCCGGCTGACGGCGAAGGCCGACCGCCATCGCCCTCGAGCCCGTCCCAGAGTCGGGTCCCGTCCGCTGGTCTCTGATTTTTTCCGATTTCGGGCTCGAGGACCACCTACACCCTATAGTAGACGTAACACCCACCCCGTTGGTAGCACGGAACACCTCTATCCAATTTGCGTTGAAAACTTGTCGAAGAAACACCGTGGGGTTCGGGCCCCGGCTCCGGCCGTGGTTCCCGGCCAAGAGGACGAGTCACTTAACGCTGGCTCGCGGTCCCCGCAGACGGGTCGACCCGAACGCAGCAGCTTGCACCGCCCGTGCTCCTCGGGCGAGAGGTCGCCCCTCGGACTCCGACTTCAGGTCGACCCGTCTGCAGGGACAGCGGGCCAGCGTACAAGGACTCCTCCTCTCGCCCGAGGAGCACGGGCGGTGCCCGCTGCTGCGTTCGGGTCGACCCGTCTGCGGGGACCGCGAGCCAGCGTGCAGGGACTCGTCCTCTCGGCCGGGAGCCACGGCGCGGCCCGAGATGGCGCCCGCTACTACTGGAGGACACCGAGGGGGCCTTCCCGACGTCTCCCAGCTGGCGGCGGGGGCCGACCGCCATCCCCGTCGAGCCCGACCCAGAGTCGGGTCCCGTCCGCTGGCCGGTGAAATTTTTCCTATTTCGGGCTCGAGTACTACCTACCCCCTATAGTAGACGTAACACCCACCCCGTTGGTAGTACGGAATACCTCTATCCAATTTGCGTTGAAAACTTGTCGAAGAAACACCGTGGGTTTATGGCCCCGGCTGAAGTCAGGTGCTCCCCCGACCGAGAGGACGAGTCACTGCACGCTGGCTCGCGGTCCCCGCAGACGGGTCGACCCGAACGCAGCAGCGGGCACCGCCCGTGCTCCTCGGGCGAGAGGTCGCCCCTCGGACTCCGACTTCAGGTCGACCCGTCTGCGGGGACAGCGGGACAGCGTACAAGGACTCCTCCTCTCGCCCGAGGAGACCGGGCGGTGCCCGCTGCTGCGTTCGGGTCGACCCGTCTGCGGGGACCGCGAGCCAGCGTGCAGGCACTCGTCCTCTCGGCCGGGAACAACGGCGGGGCCCGAGCCGGCGCCCGCTGCTGCTGCAGGACGCCGAGGGGGCCTTCCCGACGTCTCCCAGCTGGCGGCGGGGGCCGACCGCCATCCCCCTCGAGCCCGTCGCAGAGTCGGGTCCCGTCCGGCTGAGACATTTTTTTCCGGGCTGGCCCGCGGACTACCTACCCCCTATAGTAGACGTAACACCCACCCGTTGGTAGTACGGAACCCCTCTATCCAATTTGCGTTGAAAACTTGTCGAAGAAACACCGTGGGGTTTGGGCCCCGGCTCGGGCCGTGGCTCTCGGCCGAGAGGACGAGTCCCTGCACGCTGGCTCGCGGTCCCCGTAGACGGGTCGATCCGAACGCAGGAGCGGGCACCGCCCGTGCTCCTCGGGCGAGAGGTCGCCCCTCGGACTCCGACTTCGGGTCGACCCGTCTGCGGGGACAGCGGGCCAGCGTGCAAGGACCCTCCTCTCGCCCGAGGAGACCGGACGGTGCCCGCTGCTGCGTTCGGGTCGACCCGTCTGCGGGGACCGCGAGCCAGCGTGCAGGGACTCGTCCTCTCGGCCGGGAGCCACGGCGGGGCCCAAGCCGGCGCCCGCTGCTACTAGAGGACCCCGCGGGGCCTTCCCGACGTCTCCAATCTGGCGGCGGGGGCCGACCGCCATCCCCCTCGAGCCCGTCCCAGAGTCTGGTCCCGTCCGCTGGCCGGTGAAAATTTTTCCTATTTCGGCCTGAGGACTACGTACCCTTTAGTAGATATAATACCCACCCGTTGGTAGTACGGAACACCTCAATCCAATTTGCGTTGAAAACTTGTCGAACAAACACCGTGGGTTTAGGGCCCCGGCTCGGGCCGTGGCTCCCGACCGAGCGGACGAGTCACTGCACGCTGGCTCGCGGTCCCCGCAGACGGGTCGACCCGAACGCAGCAGCTTGCACCGTCCGTGCTCCTCGGGCGAGAGGTCGCCCCTCGGACTCCGACTTCAGGTCGACCCGTCTGCGGGGACAGCGGGCAGCGTGCAGGACTCCTCCTCTCGCCCGAGGAGCACGGGCGGTGCCCCTGCTGCGTTCAGGGTCGACCCGTCTGCAGGGACCGCGAGCCAGCGTGCAGGGACTCGTCCTCTCGGCTGGGAGCAACGGCGGGGCCCAGCCGGCGCCCGCTGCTACTGGAGGACACCGAGGGGCCTTCCCGACGTCTCCCAGCTGGCGGCGGGGCCGACCGCCATCCCCTCGAGTCCCGTCCAGAGTCGGGTCCCGTCCGTTGGCCGGTGAAATTTTCCCTATTTCGCTCAGGATCCTACCCCTATAGTAGACGTAACACCCCGTTGGTAGTACGGAACACCTCCATCCACTTGCGTTGAAAACTTGTCGAAGAAACACAGT
Organism: Zoroaster sp. YZ-2022; assembly: GCA_029582265.1. Taxonomy (NCBI): domain Eukaryota; kingdom Metazoa; phylum Echinodermata; class Asteroidea; order Forcipulatida; family Zoroasteridae; genus Zoroaster; species Zoroaster sp. YZ-2022. The sequence goes on from CM055820.1 coordinate 36,948,124, forward strand.
GGGGTTTGGGCCCCGGCTCGGGCCGTGGCTCTCGGCCGAGAGGACGAGTCCCTGCACGCTGGCTCGCGGTCCCCGTAGACGGGTCGATCCGAACGCAGGAGCGGGCACCGCCCGTGCTCCTCGGGCGAGGTCGCCCCTCGGACTCCGACTGGATCGACCCGTCTGCGGGGACAGCGGGCCAGCGTGCAAGGACCCTCCTCTCGCCCGAGGAGACCGGGCGGTGCCCGCTGCTGCGTTCGGATAGACCCGTCTGCGGGGACCGCGAGCCAGCGTACAGGGACTCGTCGTCTCGGCCGGGAGCCACGGCGGGGCCTGAGCCGGCGCCCGCTGCTACTGGAGGACAGCGAGGGGGCCTTCCCGACGTCTCCCAGCTGGCGGCTGGGACCGACCGCCATCCCCCTCGAGCCCGTCCCAGAGTCGGGTCCCGTCCGCTGGCCGGTGAAATTTTTCCTATTTCGGGCTCGAGGACTACCTACCCCCTATAGTAGACGTAAACCCACCCCGTTGGTAGTATGGAACACCTCTATCCAATTTGCGTTGAAAACTTGTCGAAGAAACACCGTGTGTTTCGGGCCCCGGCTCGGGCCATGGCTCTCAGCCGAGAGGACGAGTCACTGCACGCTGGCTCGCGGTCCCCGCAGACGGGTCGACCCGAACGCAGCACCGGGCACCGCCCGTGCTCCTCGGGCGAGAGTTCGCCCCTCGGACTCCGACTTCAGGTCGACCCGTCTGCGGGGACAGCGGGCCAGCGTACAAGGACTCCTCTCGCCCGTGGAGCACGGGCTGCTGCGTTCGGGTCGACCCGTCTGCGGGGACCGCAAGCCAGCGTGCAGGGACTCGTCCTCTCGGTCGGGAGCCACGGCGGAGCCCGAGCCGGCTTCCGCTGCTACTGGAGGACACCGAGGGGGCCTTCCCGACGTCTCCCAGCTGTCGGCGGACGGGACCCGATTCTGGGACGGGCTCGAGGGGGATGGCGGTCGGCCCCCGCCGCCAGCTGGGAGACGTCGGGAAGGCCCCCTCGATGTCCTCCAGTAGCAGCGGGCGCAGGCTCGGGCCCCGCCGTGGCTCCCGGCCGAGAGGACAAGTCCCTGTACGCTGGCTCGCGGTCCCCGCAGACTGGTCGACCCGAACGCAGCAGCGGGCACCGCCCGTGCTCCTCGGGCGAGAGGAGTAGTCCCTGTACGCTGGCCCGCTGTCCCCGTAGACGGGTCGACCCGAAGTCAGAGTCCGAGGGGCGACCTCTCGCCCGAGGAGCACGGGCGGTGCCAGCTGCAGCGTTCGGATCGACCCGTTTGCGGGGACCGCGAGCCAGCGTGCAGGGACTCCTCCTATCGGCCGGGAGCCACGGCCAGAGCCGGGGCCCAAACCCCACTCTGTTTCTTCGACAAGTTTTCAACGCAAATTGGATAGAGGTGTTCCGTACTACCAACAGCGTGGGTGTTACGTCTACTATAGGGCGTAGGTAGTCCTGAAGCCCGAAATAGGAAAAATTTCACCAGTCAGCGACGGGACCCAACTCTGGGACGGGCTCGAGGGGTATGGCGGTCGGCCCCCGCCGCCAGCTGGGAGACGTCGGGAAGGCCCCCTCGGTGTCCTCCAGTAGCAGCGGGCGCCGGCTCTGGCCCCGCCGTGGCTCCCGGCCGAGAGGACGAGTCCCTGCACGCTGGTTCGCGGTCCCCGCAGACGGCTCGACCCGAAGTCGGAGCCCGAGGGGCGACCTCTCGCCCGAGGAGCACGGGCGGTGCCCGCTGCTGCGTTCGGGTCGACCCGTCTGCGGGGACCGCGAGCCAGCGTGCAGGGACTCGTCATCTCGGCCGGGAGCCACGACCCGAGCCAGGGTCAGAATCCCACGGCGTTTCTTCGACAAGTTTTCAACGCAAATTGGATGGAGGTGTTCCGTACTACCAACGGGGTGGGTGTTACGTCCACTATAGGGGGTAGGTAGTCCTCCAGCCCGAAATAGGAAAAATTCCAGAGTCCAGCGGACGAGACCCGACTCTGGGACGGGCTCGAGTGGGATGGCGGTCGGCCCCCGCCGCCAGCTGGGAGACGTCGGGAAGGCCCCGCGGGGTCCTCCAGTAGCAGCGGGCGCCAGCTCGGGTCCCGCCGTGGCTCCCGGCCGAAAGGACGAGTCCCTGCACATTGGCTCGCGGTCCCCGCAGACGGGTCGACCCGAACGCAGCAACAGGCACCGCCCGTGATCCTCGGGCGAGAGGAGGAGTCCTTGCACGCTGGCCCGCTGTCCCCGCAAAGGGGTCGACCCGAAGTTGACGTCCGACAAGTTTTCAACGCAAATTGGATAGAGGTGTTCGGTACTACCAACGGGGTGGGTGTTAGGTCTACTATAAGGGTAGGTGGTCCTCGAGGTCGAAATCGGAAAAATTTCAGAGTCCAGCGAACGGGACCCGACTCTGGGACGGGCTCGAGGGGGATGGCGGTCGGCCACCGCCGCCAGCCGGGAGAAGTCGGGAAGGCCCCCTCGGGGTGCCCCAGTAGCAGCGGACGCCGGTTCGGGCACCGCCGTGGCTCCCGGCCGAGAGGACGAGTCCCTGCACGCTGGCTCGCGGTCCCCGCAGACAGGTCGACCCGAACGCAGCAGCGGGCAGCGCCCGTGCTCCTCGGGCGAGAGGAGGAGTCCTTGCACGCTGGCCCGCTGTCCCTGCAGACGGGTCAACCCGAAGTTGGAGTCCGAGGGGCGAGCTCTCGCCCGAGGAGCACGGGCGGTGCCCGCTGCTGCGTCCCGGTCGACCCTTCTGCGGGGACAGCGAGCCAGTGTGCAGGGACTCGTCCCCTCGGCCGGGATGCCACGACCCCAGCCAGTGCCCGAACCCCACGGTGTTTCTTCGACAAGTTTTCAACGCAAATTGGATGGAGGTGTTCCGTACTACCAACGGGGTGGGTGTTACGTCTACTATAGGGGTAGGTAGTCCTCGAGCCCGAAATGGGAATAATTTCAGAGTCCAGCGGACGGACCCGACTCTGGGACGTGCTCGAGGGGGATGGCTGTCGGCCCCGCCGCCAGCTGGGAGACGTCGGGAAGGCACCGCGGGGTCCTCCAGTAGCAACGGGCGGCGGCTCCGGCTACGCCGTGGCTCCCGGCCGAGAGGACGAGTCCCTGTACGCTGGCTCGCGCTCCCCGCAGACGGGTCGACCCAAACGCAGCAGCGGGCACCGCCCGTGGTCCTCCGGCGAAAGGAGGAGTCCCTGCAAGCTGGCCCGCTGTCCCCGCAGACGGGTCGACCCGAAGTCGGAGTCCGAGGGGCGACCTCTCCCCCGAGGATCACGGGCGATGCCCGCTGCTGCGTTCCGGTCGACCCGTCTGCGAAAACCGCGAGCCAGCGTGCAGGGACTCGTCCTCTCGGCCGTGAGCCACGGCCCGAGCCAGGGTCAGAACCCCACAGCGTTTCTTCGACAAGTTTTCAACGCAAATTGGATAGAGGTATTCCGTACACCCAACGGCTGCTATAGGGGGTAGGTGGTTCTCGATCCCGAAATCGGAAAAAATAATTCAGTGTCCAGCGGACGGGACCCGACTCTGGGACGGGCATGAGGTGGATGGCGGTCGGCCCCCGCCGCCAGCAGGGAGACGTCGGGAAGGCCCCCTCGGGGTACCCCAGTAGCAGCGGGCGCCGGCTCGGGCCCCGCCGTGACTCCCGGCCGAGAGGACGAGTCCCTGCACGCTGGCCCGCGGTCCCCGCAGACGGGTCGACCCAAACGCAGCAGCGGGCACCGCCCGCGGTCCTCGGGCGAGAGGAGTCCTTGCACGCTGGCCCGCTGTCCCCGCAGACGGGTCGACCCGAAGTTGGAGTCCGAGGGGCGACCTCTCGCCCGAGGAGCACGGGCGGTGCCCGCTGCTGCGTTCCGGTCGACCCTTCTGCGGTGACAGCGAGCCAGCGTGCAGGGACTCGTCCTCTCGGCCGTGAGCCACGGCCCGAGCCAGACTCAGAACCCCACAGCGTTTCTTCGACAAGTTTTCAACGCAAATTGGATAGAGGTATTCCGTACTCCCAACGGGGTGGGTGTTACGGCTGCTATAGTTCTCGATCCCGAAATCGGAAAAAAAAATTCAGTGTCCAGCGGACAGGACCCGACTCTGGGACGGGCATGAGGTGGATGGCGGTCGGCCCCCGCCGCCAGCAGGGAGACGTCGGGAAGGCCCCCTCGGGCACCCCAGTAGCAGCGGGCGCCGGCTCGGGCCCCGCCGTGACTCCCGGCCGAGAGGACGAGTCCCTGCACGCTGGCCCGCGGTCCCCGCAGACGGGTCGACCCAAACGCAGCAGCGGGCACCGCCCGCGGTCCTCGGGCGAGAGGAGTCCTTGCACGCTGGCCCGCTGTCCCCGCAGACGGGTCGACCCGAAGTTGGAGTCCGAGGGGCGACCTCTCGCCCGAGGAGCACGGGCGGTGCCCGGTGCTGCGTTCCGGTCGACCCTTCTGCGGGGACAGCGAGCCAGCGTGCAGGGACTCGTCCCCTCGGCCGGGATGCCACGGCCCGAGCCGGAGCCCGAACCCCACGGTGTTTCTTCGACAAGTTTTCAACGCAAATTGGATGGAGGTGTTCCGTACTCCCAACGGGGTGGGTGTTACGGCTGCTATAGGCGGTAGCTGGTCCTCGAGCCCGAAATCGGAAAAAAAAAGTCAGTGTCCAGCGGACGGGACCCGACTCTGGGACGGGCATGAGGGGGATGGCGGTCGGCCCCCGCCGCCAGCCGGGAGACGTCGGGAAGACCCCCTCGGGGTCCCCCAGTAGCAGCGGGCGCCGGCTCGGGCCCCGCCGTGCCTCCCGGCCGAGAAGACAAGTCCCTGCACGCTGGCTCGCGGTCCCCGCAGACAGGTCGACCCGAACGCAGCAGCGGGCACCGCTCGTGCTCCTCGGGCGAGAGGAGGAGTCCTTGGACGCTGGCCCGCTGTCCCCGCAGACGGGTCGACCCGAAGTTGGAGTCCGAGGGGCGACCTCTCGGCCGAGGAGCACGGGCGTTGCCCGCTGCTGCGTTCCGGTCGACCCTTCTGCGGGGACAGCGAGCCAGCGTGCAGAGACTCGTCACCTCGGCCGGGATGCCACGGCCCGAGCCGGGGCCCGAACCCCACGGTGTTTCTTCGACAAGTTTTCAACGTAAATTTGATGGAGGTGTTCCGTACTACCAACGGGGTGGGTGTTACGTCTACTATTGGCGGTCGGTAGTCCTCTAGCCCGAAATAGGAAAAATTCCAGAGTCCAGCGGACGGGACCCGACTCTGGGACGGGCTCGAGGGGGATGGCGGTCGGCCCCCGCCGCCAGCTGAGAGACGTCGGGAAGGCCCCGCGGGGTCCTCCAGTAGCAGCTGGCGCCGGCTCGGGCACGGCCGTGGCTTCCGGCCGAGAGGACGAGTCCCTGCACTCTGGCTCGCGGTCCCCGCAGACGGGTCGACCAAAAGGCAGCAGCGGGAACCGCCCGTGCTCCTCGCGCGAGAGGAGGAGTCCTAGCACGCTGGCCCGCTGTCCCCGCAGACGGGTCGACCCGAAGTCGGAGTCCGAGGGCCGACCTCTCGGCCGAGGAGCACGGGCGGTGCCCGCTGCTGCGTTCCGGTCGACCCAGTAGCAGCGGGCGCCGGCTCGGCCACCGCCGTGGCTCCCGGCCGAGAGGACGAGTCCCTGCACGCTGGATCGCGGTCCCCGCAGACGGGTCGACCCGAACGCAGCAGCGGGCACCGCCCGTGCTCCTCGGGCGAGAGGAGTAGTCCCTGCACGCTGGTCCGCTGTGTCCGCAGACGGGTCGACCCGATGTCGGATCCGAGGACCGCTGCTGCGTTCGGGTCGACCCGTCTGCCGGAACCGCGGGCCAGCGTGCAGGGACTCGTCCTCTCGGCCGGGAGCCACGGCCCGAGCCGGGGCCCAAACCCCACGGTGTTTCTTTGACAAGTTTTCAAGGCAAATTGAATAGAAGTGTTCCGTACTACCAACGGGGTGGGTCTTACGTCTACTAAAGGGGGTAGGTAGTCCTCGAGCCCGAAATAGGAAAAAAAATCAGAGTCCAGCGGACGGGACCCGTCTCTGGGACGGGCTCGAGGGGGATGGCGGTCGGCCCCCCGCCGCCAGCTGGGAGATGTCGGGAAGGCCCCGCGGGGTCCTCCAATAGCAGCGGGCGCCGGCTCGGGCCCCGCCGTGGCTCCCGTCCGAGAGGACGAGTCCCAGCACGCTGCCTCGCGCTCCCCGCAGACGAGTCGATCCGAAGGCAGCAGCGTGCACCGCCCGTGCTCCTCGGGCGAGAGGAGGAGTCCCTGCATGCTGGCCCACTGTCCCCGCAGACGGGTCGACCCGAAGTCGGAGTCCGAGGGGCGACCTCTCGCCCGAGGAGCACGGGCGGTGCCCGCTGCTGCGTTGGCCTCGACCCGTCTGCGGGGACCGCGATCCAGCGTGCAGGGACTCGTCCTCTCGGCCGGGAGCCACGGCCCGAGCCGGGGCGTGAACCGCACGGTGTTTCTTCGACAAGTTTTCAACGCAAATTGGATAGAGGTGTTCCGTACTACCAACGGGGTGGGTGTTACGTCTACTATAGGGGGTAGGTAGTCCTCGAGCCCGAAATAGGTAAAATTTCAGAGTCCAGCGGACGCGACCCGACTCTGGGACGGGCTCGAGGGGGATGGCGGTCGGCCCCCGCCGGCAGCTGGGAGACGTCGGGAAGGCTCCGCGGGGTCTTCCAGTAGCAGCCGGCGCCGGCTCGGGCGCCGCCGTGGCTCCCGGCCGAGAGGACGAGTCCCTGCACGCTGGCTCGCGGTCCCCGCAGACGGGTCGACCCGAACGCAGCAGCGGGCATCGCCCGTGCTCCTCGGGCGAGAGGAGTAGTCCCTGCACGCTGGTCCGCTGTCCCCGCAGACGCGTCGACCCGAAGTCGGAGTCCGAGGGGCGACCTCTCGCCCTCTGGCCCGCTGTCCCCGCAGATGGGTCGACCCGAAGTCGGAGTACGAGGGGCGACCTCTCGCCCGAGGAGCACGGGCGGTGCCCGGTGCTGCATTGGGGTCGACCCGTCTGCGGGGACCGGGAGCCAGCGTTAAGGGACTCGTCCTCTCGGCCGGGAGATACGGCCCGAGTCGGGGACCGAACCCCACGCTGTTTCTTCGACAAGTTTTCAACGCAAATTGAATAGAGGTGTTCCGTACTACCAACGGGGTGGGTGGTACGTCTACTATAGCGGCAGGTGGTCCTCGAGCCCGAAATCGGAAAAAAATCAGAGTCCAGCGGACGGGACCCGACTCTGGGACGGGCTAGAGGCGGATGCCGATCGGCCCCCGCCGCCAGCCGGGAGACGTTCGGAAGGCCCCCTCGGGGTCCTCCAGTAGCAGCGGGCGCCGGCTCGGGCCCCGCCGTGGCTCGCGGCCGAGAGGACGAGTCCCTGCACGCTGGCCCGCGGTCCCCGCAGACGGGTCGACCCAAACGCAGCAGCGGGCACCGCCCGTGCTCCTCGGGCGAGAGGAGGAGTCCTTGCACGCTGGCCCGCTGTCCCCGCAGACGGGTCGACCCGAAGTCGAAGTCCAAGGGGCGACCTCTCGCCCGAGGAGCACTGGCGGTGCCGCGGCTGCGTTCAGGTTGACCCGTCTGCGGGGACCGCGAGCCAGCGTGCAGGGACTCGTCCTCTCGGCTGGGAGCCACGGCCCGAGCCGGGGCCCGAACCCCACGGTGTTTCTTCGACAAGTTTTCAACGCAAATTGGATAGAGGTGTTCCGTACTACCAACGGGGTGGGTCTTACGTCTACTATAGGGTGTAGGTGGTCCTCGAGCCCGAAATCGGAAAAATTTCAGAGTCGAGCGGACGGGAGCCGACTCTGGGACGGGCTCGAGGGGGATGGCGGTCGGCCCCCGCCGCCAGCCGGGAGACGTCGGGAAGGCCCCCTCGGGGACCTCCAGTAGCAGCGGCCGCCGGCTCGGGCCCCGCCGTGGCTGCCAACCTTCTCAAAAAGCAGTAACCTGGAGATCCAATTCCAGTTGCCATTGAACAAGCTATAAAGAGCCTGAAACACAAGAAAAATATTTTTTAAAAATAGTTTTGCACTTATCATTTAAAAGGACCAGTGGTGAATACTCAAAAGAACTTTAGAGAAAACTGCAAGCGGAGCATTTACAATCTATATAATTTATAAATAATGTACAAAGGCCTACTATAGGGGGTAGGTAGTCCTCGAGCCCGAAATCGGAAAAATTTCACAGGCCAGCGGACAGGACCCGACTCTGGGACAGGCTCGAGGGGGGTGGCGGTCGGCCCCCGCTGACAGCCGGGAGACGTCGCGAAGGCCCCCTCGGAGACCTCCAGTAGCAGCGGGCGCCGGCTCGGGCCCCGCCGTGGCTCCAGGCCGAGAGGACGAGTCCCTGCACGCTGGCTCGCGGTCCCCGTAGACGGGTCGACCCGAAGGCAGCAGCAGGCACCGCCCGTGCTCCTCGGGCGAGAGGAGGAGTCCTTGGACGCTGGCCCGCTGTCCTCGCAAATGGGTCGACCCGAAGTCGTATTCCGAGTGGCGACGTCTCGCCCGAGGAGCACGGGCGGTGCCCGCTGCTGCGTTCGGGTCGAACCGTCTGCGGGGACCGCGAGCCAGCGTGCAGTGACTTCTCCTCTCGGCCGGGAGCCACGGCCCGAGCCGGGGCCCAAACCCCACGGTGTTTCTTCGACAAGTTTTCAACGCAAATTGGATAGAGGTGTTCCGTACTACCAACGGGGTGGGTGTTACGTCTACTATAGGGGGTAGGTAGTCCTCGAGCCCGAAATAGGAAAAATTTCACCGGCCAGCGGACGGGACCCGACTCTGGGACGGGCTCGAGGGGGATGGCGGTCGGCCCCCGCCGCCCGCTGGGAGACGTCGGGAACTCCCCCACGGTGTCCTCCAGTAGCAGCGGCCGCCGGCTCGGGCCCCGCCGTGGCTCCCGGCCGAGAGGACGAGTCCCTGCACGCAGGCTCGCGGTTTCCGCAGACGGGTCGACCCGAACGCAGCAGCGGGCACCGCCCGTGCTCCTCGTGCGAGAGGAGTAGTCCCTGCACGCTGGCCCGCTATTCCCGTAGACGGGTTGACCCGAAGTCGGAGTCCGAGGGGCGACGTCTCGCCCGAGGAGCACGGGCGGTGTCCGCTGCTGCGTTCGGGTTGACCCGTCGGCGGGGACCGTTAGCCAGCGTGCAGGGACTCGTCCTCTCGGCCGGGAGCCACGGCCCGAGCCGGGGCCCAAAGCCCACGGTGTTTCTTCGACACGTTATCAACGCAAATTGGATAGAGGTGTTCCGTACTACCAACGGGGTGGGTGTTACGTCTACTATAGGGGGTAGGTAGTCCTCGAGCCCGAAATCGGAAAAATTTCACCCGCCAGCGGACGGGACCCGACTCTGGGACGGGCTCGAGGGGGATGGCGGTCGGCCCCCGCCGACAGCCGGGAGACGTCGGGAAGGCCCCCTCGGGGACCTCCAGTAGCAGCGGGCGCCGGCTCGGGCCCCGCCGTGGCTCCAGGCCGAGAGGACGAGTCCCTGCACGCTGGCTCGCGGTCCCCGCAGACGGGTCGACACGAACGCAGCAGCGGGCACCGCCCGTGCTCCTCGGGCGAGAGGAGGAGTCCTTGCACGCTGGTCCGCTGTCCTGTAGACGGGTCAACCCGAAGTCGGAGTGGGAGGGGCGACCCGAACGCAGCAGCGGGCACAGCCCGTGCTCCTCGGGCGAGAGGAGGAGTCCTTGCACGCTGGCCCGCTGTCCCCGCATACGGGTCGACCCGAAGTCGGAGTCCGAGGGGCGACCTCTATCCCGAGGAGCACGGGCGGTGCCCTCTGCTGCGTTCAGGTCGACCCGTCTGCGGGGAACGCGAGCCAGCGTGCAGGGACTCGTCCTCTCGGCCGGGAGCCACGGCCCGAGCCGGGGCCCGAACCCCACGTTTATTCTTCGACATGTTTTCAACGCAAATTGGATAGAGGTGTTCCGTACTACCAACGGGGTGGGTGTTACGTCTACTATATGGGTAGGTGGTCCTCGAGCCCGAAATAGGAAAAATTTCAGAGTCCAGCTTACGGGACCCGACTCTGGGACGGGCTCGATGGGGATGGCGGTCGGCCCCCGCTGCCAGCTGGGAGACGTCGGGAAGGCCCCGCGGGGTCCTCCAGTAGCAGCGGGCGCCGGCTCGGGCCCCGGCGTGGCTCCCGGCCGAGAGGAGGAGTACTTGCACGATGGCCCGCTGTCCCCGCAGACGGGTCGACCCGATGTCGGAGTCCGAGGGGCGACCTCTCGCCCGAGGAGCACGGGCGGTGCCCGCTGCTGCGTTTGGGTCGACCCGTCTGTGGGGACCGCGAGCCAGCGTTAACCCTTTCGATCCCACGGGCTCTAAAAAGAGCCTTTGTTGTGATACGCTTCGTTCCCGTGGGCTGTAAAAGGTGCCGGGAATCGGCATGCCCTTGACGACCACGGCTACTTAATTCACCACCTGAAAATGCTTGAGTGGTTTTTGGGGTTGGCGCCCTCTATTGACAGGAATGAAGTGTGTAAAAGTTTATGAATAGAAAAGTGCGTCACTTTGCGGTTCCCGGTGCTAGCGTCCACTGCTTCCACAACGGTCAGTTTAATTTAGTTGCAATCATGATGAAACGGACATAATGATGACATTTTGGCTGAGATTTTGGCAGACAGTGGCTCAGAATCAGATGACGAAGTAACGGATGACGACAGCACATTAGAAGTACAAATTCCAGCGGAATTCGTTGAACTTGAAGAGGTAGGCCAAAATCACAGTGAAATGAATAACTAATAACAATTAACGTTACTCTTCCTGGCCCAATGCAAATTAACGTAATTCACTTATTTTCCTAGGCTATAGCGTAAATAGCGTTACAACTGTTGGAGTTGAGTAATGTAAATTTAGAAAATGGATCCCTTTAATAGGATTGACCAAATCCCCACCCCCTGGACTGGGTCAAAAAAGTCAAGTGAAAATGTACAATTATTAGTAGTTTGTTGGGAATGTTGGGGTAATATTTGTATTCATTGAAACAGCAAGTTGATGTATAGATATAGCATAGAAATTTTAACATTCAACCATTTTAACATTCAACCATAGTGTGGAGTGTCGTGGCCGAGCGGTCTAGCGCGCCGAACTCAAGTTCTGGTGTTGTCAGCAGCAGTGTGTGGGTTCGAGCCCCGGTCGTGACACTTGTGTCCTTGAGCAAGGTACTTAACCATAATTGCTTCGTCCTTCGGATGGGACGTAAAGCCGTAGGTCCCGTGTGTTGTGTAATCCACGTAAAAGTGGATTGTCGTGGCCGAGCGGTCTAGTGCACCGAACTCAAGTTCTGGTGTTGCCAGCAGCAGGGTGTGGGTTCGAGCCCCGGCCGTGATACTTGTGTCCTTGAGCAAGACACTTAACCATAATTGCTTCTCTCCACCCAGGGGTTAAATGGGTACCTGTGAGGGCAGAGTTGGTTGATTAGCCCTAATGCGCTGTAATAGCAGCAATTGAGCTGTATACTTCTGTAGGAGCTGAGATGGTTTCAGGAATGATTTATGAGCCTTGTGAGCCTTATGAGCAGGGAAAATAATACACTGCGCTTTGTATCCCTAGGAAAAGGCGCATTATAAATGCAAGTTATTATTATTATTATTATTATAGCCGGTCGTGCTGTTTAGCGTTAACAGGCTGAAAATGCACACTTAGTCTCAAGCTTCCAAAAGAATAGCCTTGTATTCGAAAGGCCCTCATAAGTCGTATTATGTGTTAGTTGGGGAATTCACATTCACAATCCCACATTAAAACGAAAATGTATCGACAACGAGTTTTGGAGAGTGGATGGAATCTGCCATATTTTATTTCTCAGACATTATCATTTTATGACGCCCTGTGGCCTGTGCACATGCAGCAAAGTAGCATTGAGATATTGTATTTACAAAGGACCGAGATTAATCCTCCTTTGCCTTGTTTTTCTGTTGCAGCAATTGAGCTGTATACTCCCCAGGGAGCTGAGATGGTTTCAGGAATGATTTATGAGCCTTATGAGCCTTATGAGCAGGGATAATAATATAATGCGCCTTGAGCGCCACTTAGTTGGTGGATACGTGCGCTATATAAATCTATACATTATTATTATTATTATTTACCAAGGTGACAGCCGACCGAGATCAAGGAGGACGACAGGAAAGTTAGATTTCCGATCCGGTTGGGAACGACGAGACCATTACGAGTTTGGGACTGTGCAGTTCAATGGAAATTCTGGCCCCACCGGCGACTTTGCCACACTGTCGGCAGTGGAGATCTTCAAGCTGTATTTTTGTCAACTCGTGTGGGATATGCTCGTCGATGAGACTAATCGCCATGCGCAGCAACAATAGACTCAAATCCTGGTGTCAACAATTCTCCTGGCACCCCACCAACATTCCAGAAATTATGGCATTTGTGACACTTCTCATTGCATGGGCATAAACAAATCCTCTCAATACAAGATGTACTGGTCAACATCTGAAGTTCTTCGCATCCCATTCTACCTGTCGATCATGTCCTGAAATCGGTTCAGTTCAATTCTTCGGTTTCTCCACATCTCAAATAACCAAATTCCTCGTAGAGCCTTGGCTAAAGGGGACAAACTTTCCAAAGTTCGGCCTTGATAGAAGTCCTCGTCCTGAAGTTTCTCAACCTGTATAACCCTGCAGAATCTGTCTCCAGATGAGAGTATGTTGAAATTCAAGGGACGCTTAAGTTTTGTTCAGTACATGCCTAAAAACCTAGCAAACGGGGTATTAAGTAGCCCTCCCTGAACGAGTCCAAACAGGATACACGTGTGCTTGGAAACTGTACACAGGAGCCGACGACACCCAAACTGTTTATGATGCAGATGTACATGTAGATACCAAGTCAGACTGCCATCCACCAAACCTAACAGTTGCAGGAAAAGTCATTGAACTGGTCCATGGACTTGAGAATAAGGGACATGTAATATATTGTGATAATTACTATACTAGCCCAGCTCTCTTTAGCTAAAACTTGCTAAACTAGGATTCAGATGTTGTGGAACTGTTCGTTACACTCACAGGGAATACCCCAGGCCGCAAACCCCAAAACCATAAAATGAAGAAAGGAGATGACCCATTTTTTTGGGTGAAAGGTGGGCAATTGTGTATCGTTTGGCAAGACAACAAATCTGTAACACTTTTAACTAATGTAGGCAACACCGATTTGTCCAAAAAGCACATTCGGTGTAATAAGAGCACAAATGGATTTTGTGATGTTATGAAGCCCAATTGTATTGATGATTACAACAAAAACATGGGTGGAACTGATCTTGCCGACCAATGTTTTCAGTACTACAATCATACAAACAGAAGCTTGAAATGGTGGAAAAGAGTTTTTTTCCATATGCTGAATATCTGTATTGTCAATAGCAGAGTAATATTCACGAGCATAGCAGGGAACAAAAATGTCAGTAACCTTGATTTTCGTATAGGGATTGTACAGGGCTTGCTGTTGGGTTGGGAACGTAACGCAACAAGTCAGTTGAGATACCATATTCCTATCGAGTTGACAGGGCAACAGCACTATCCTGGCAAAAACCCCAATGGAAAGAAACGCGACTGCATTGTTTGCAGTAACCGCAAATTAGGGTGCCTCCGCCAATGTACTACGTATCTCCACACAAGCTCTTGTCTTCTCTGTAGCCGAGTACTGTGCCCCAACCTGGAGCAGAAGCCCACATGCTAAGAAGGTCGATGCGGCCATTAACAATGCCCTCCGGATCATAACCGGCTGCCTGAAACCCACCCCCGTGTTCTACCTGCCAGTCCTAGCAGGAATTGCGCCAGCCGGTCTACGGCGAGAGGTTGCTACCCTCACCCTGGCAAGGAAAGCCCAGGAACACGACTGGCACCTCCTCCATGACACCACAACCATGGCAGCACCTCCAAGCAGATTCAAAGTCCCGCCACCCATACAACAAGGCGGCACAAGAGATACTTACTTCTATTCCGGAGGATCTGACAATGAAAGCCTGGCTGGCGGTAGCCTGGAAGCAGGAGTGGAGTCGGCAGGACATACACGTCTACACCATTACATCCGGGATCCTGGAGATGGCGTTGAAGGAGAAGACCCACCTCAAGCCGGCAATGGACCTCCTGAACCGCCTACGCACCGGGGCCGGCTGCTTCAAAGCGTCCATGAAGAAGTGGGGCCTAACAGACAGCGCAGCGTGTGAGTGCGGGGAGCCTGAGCAGACTGCCGACCACATTACCACCGCCTGTCCCCTGCATAGACCACCTTCGGAGGAGGGCCTCTTCCGAGTGGGACCTGAGACAAGGGCGTGGCTGCACGACACGGAGCTGGACATATGATGACGATACACGAAAGAAGAAGGCAGGCGAAAACAAACAAAGATGATCTGTAAACAATGTACACAACCTATGTGCATAGTTCCTTGCTTTGAGAAATACCACATCAATTGATTGTAAATCTGTACTATTTGCCTTCAACCCCCCAGCCCCCCCCCCCCAATTCAATGTTGGGAAAGGTCGGACAAGCCGCAGATTACAGTCCAAACCAACATTGATTTGGGGGGTGGGGTGGGTGTTAGCATGGATTGTGATGTATTTACACTGAATACAAGTAAATGGTTCATTTCAAGAAAACCCCAAAATCCTCTCAAAATCTCATCCAAGTTATTGTTTTTCACATGGAAAAAAATCTTATACCTGTACCGTATTTGCATGAAATATCACCCATTTGTATTACTTTTCTTTAATGTAAATACTGATCTACTTATTTCGCTTTTGCACAATATTTTCCTCCCTTTTGTATACTCATTTTTACCATCATTTTTACATACAAATGAGAAAGTTAAAAAAGTGTCTATTCCTGCCGTGTGAGGGCGCACTTCAATGAAATTGTGAAAAACCCACTGGTGCTGAAGTGACATTGGGCTCCTAATTACTGTGGTAAAGCAGGGTACTCTCTGACATAACTGGCTGGTAATGAAAGGGTTAAGGGACTCGTCCTCTCGGCCGGGAGCCACGGCCCGAGCCGGGGCCTGAACCCCACGGTGTTTCTTCGACAAGTTTTCAACGCAAATTGGATAGAGGTGTTCCGTACTCCCAACGGCGTAGGTGTTACGTCTACTATAGGGGTAGGTAGTCCTCGAGCCCGAAATAGGAAAAATGTCATAGTCTAGCGGATGGGACCTGACTCTGGGACGGGCTCGAGGGGGATGGCGGTCGGCCCCCGCCGCCAGCTGGGCGACGTCGGGAAGGCCCCTCGGGGTCCTCCAGTAGCAGCGGGCGCCGGCTCGGGCTGGCCCCGCCGTGGCTCCCGGCCGAGAGGAGTAGTCCCTGCACGCTGGACCGCTGTCCCCGCAGACGGGTCGACCCGAAGTCGGAGTCCGAGGGGCGACCTCTCGCCCGAGGAGCACGGGCGGTGCCCGCTGCTGCGTTCGGGTCGACCCGTCTGCGGGGACCGCGAGCCAGCGTGCAGGGACTCGTCCTCTCGGCCGGGAGCCACGGCCCGAGCCGGGGCCCCAACCCCACGGTGTTTCTTCGACAAGTGTTCAACACAAATTGGAGTCCGAGGGGCGACCTCTCGCCCGAGGAGCACGGGCGGTGTCCGCTGCTGCGTTCGGGTCGACCCGTCTGCGGGGACCGCGAGCCAGCGTGCAGGGACTCGTCCTCTCGGCCGGGAGCCACGGCCCGAACCGGGGTCCGAACCCCACGGTTTTTCTTCCACAAATTTTCAACGCAAATTGCATAGAGGTGTTCGGTACTACCAACGGGGTGGGTGTTACGTCTACTATAGGGGTAGGTGGTCCTCGAGCCCGAAATCGGGAAAATTTCAGAGTCCAGCGGACGGGACCCGACTCGATGGGGATGGCGGTCGGCCCCCGCCGCCAGCTGGGAGACGCCGGGATGGCACCGCAGGTTCCTCCAGTAGCAGCAAGCGCCGGCTCGGGCCCCGCCGTGGCTCCCGGCCGAGAGGAGGAGTCCTTGCACGCTGGCCCGCTGTCCCCGCAGACGGGTCGACCAGAAGTCGGAGTCCGAGGCGCGACCTCTCGCCCGAGAAGCACGGACGGTGCCCGCTGCTGCGTCCGGGTCGATCCGTCTGTGGGGACCGCGAGCCAGCGTGCAGGGACTCGTCCTCTCGGCCGGGAACCACGGCCCGAGCCGGGGCCCAAACCCCACGGTGTTTCTTCGACAAGTTTTCAACGCAATTTGGATAGAGGTGTTCCGTACTACCAACGGGGTGGGTGTTACGTCTACTATAGGGGGTAGGTAGTCCTCGAGCCCGAAATAGGAAAAATTTCACCGGCCAGCGGACGGGACCCGACTCTTGGACGGGCTCGAGGGGGATGGCGTTCGGCCCCCGCGCCAGCTGGGAGACGTCGGGAACTCCTCCACGGTGTCCTCCAGTAGCAGCGGGCGCCGGCTCGGGCCCCGCCGTGGCTCCCGGCCGAGAGGACGAGTCTCTGCACGCTGGTTCGCGGTCCCCGCAGACGGGTCGACCTGAACGCAGCAGCGGGCACCGCCCGTGCTCCTCGGGCGAGAGGAGTAGTCCATCGCTGGCCCGCTGTCCCCGCAGACGGGTCGACCCGAAGTCGGAGTCCGAGGGGCGACTTCTCGCCGAGGAGCACGGGCGGTGCCCGCTCCTGCGTTCGGGTCGACCCGTCTACGGGGACCGCGAGCCACCGTGCAGGGACTCGTCCTCTCGGCCGGGAGCCATGGCCCAAGCCGGGGCCCGAACCCCACGGTGTTTCTTCGACAAGCTTTCAAGGCAATTTGGATAGAGGTGTTCCGTACTACCATCGGGGTGGGTGTTACGTCTACTATAGGGGGTAGGTGGTCCTCGAGCCCGAAATAGGAAACATTTCACCGGCCAGCGGACGGGACCCGACTCTGGGACGGGCTCGAGGGGGATGGCGGTCGGCCCCCGCCGCCAGCTGGGAGACGTCGGGAAGGCCCCCTCGGTGTCCTCCAGTAGCAGCGGGCGTCGGCTCGGGCCCCGCCGTGGCTCCCGGCCGAGAGGACGAGTCCCTGCACGCTGGCTCGCGGTCCCCGCAGACGGGTCGACCCGAACGCACCAGCGGGCACCGCCCGTGCTCCTCGGGCGAGAGGAGGAGTCCTTGCACGCTGGCCCGCTGTTCCCGCAAATGGGTCGACCCGAAGTTGGAGTCCGAGGGGCGATCTCTCGCCCGAGGAGCACGGGCGGTGCCCGCTGCTGCGTTCGGGTGGACCCGTCTGCGGGGACCGCGAGCCAGCGTGCAGGGACTCGTCCTCTCGGTCGGGAGCCACGGCCCGAGCCGGGGCCCGAACCCCATGGTGTTTCTTCGACAAGTTTTCAACGCAAATTGGATAGAGGTGTTCCGTACTACCAACGGTTGGGTGTTACGTCTACTATAGGGGGTAGGTAGCCCTCGAGCCCGAAATAGGAAAAATTTCACCGGCCAGCGGACGGGACCCGACTCTGGGACGGGCTCGAGGGGGATGGCGGTCGGCCCCCGCCGACAGCTGGGAGACGTCGGGAAGGCCCCCTCGGGGTCCTCCAGTAGCAGCGGGCGCCGGCTCGGGCCCCGTCGTGGCTCCCGGCGAGAGGACGAGTCCCTGCATGCTGGCTCGCGGTCCCCGCAGACGGGTCGACCCCAACGCAGCAGAGGGCACCGGCCGTGCCCCTCGGGCGAGAGGAGGAGTCCTTGTACGCTGGCCCGCTGTCCGCGCAGACGGATCGACCTGAAGTCGAGTCCGAGGGCGACCTCTCGCCCGAGGAGCACGGTCGGTGCCCGCCCTGCGTTCGGGTCGACCCGTCTGCGGGGACCGCGAGCCAGCGTGCGGTGACTCTTCCACTCGGCCGAGAGCCACGGCCCGGGGCCTAAACCCACGGTGTTTCTTTTCGACAAGTTTTCAACGCAAATTGGATAGGTGTTCCGTACTATAGTACGGAACACCTCGTACTACCAACAGGGTGGTATGTTACGTCTACTCTGGGGTAGGTAGTCCTCGAGCCCGAAATAGGAAAAATTTCACCAGGCGGACGGGACCCGACTCTGGGACGGGCTCGGGGGGATGGCGGTCGGCCCCAGCCGCCAGCTGGGAGACGTCGGGAAGACCCCTCGGTGTCCTCCAGCAGTAACAACGGGCGCCGGCTCGGACCCGCCGTGGCTCGGCCGAGAGGACGAGTCACTGCACGCTGGCTCGCGGTCCCGCAGACGGGTCGACCCGAACGCAGCAGCGGGCACCGCCCGTCCTCGTGCGAGAGGAGGGTCCTTGTACGCTGGCCCGCTGTCCCCGCAGACGGATCGACCTGAAGTCGGAGTCCGATGGGCGACCTCTCCCCCGAGGAGCACGGGCGGTGCCCGCTCCTGCGTTCGGGCCGACCCGTCTATGGGGACCGCGAGCCAGCGTCCCAGCAAACATGACGGTACTGGGCCAGTGCTGGCTTGTTCTGGTTTTGTTCCGGCAGTACCGTACAGTTTTGACGGTAGATATCCGGCACTGGGCCAGTGCCGGCTTCATAGCGGCAAAACTGTACGGTATCAACGGTACAGATCCAGAACCGGGCCAGTTCTGGAATAGTACCGGCAAACCATTACGGCAAGACGGTACACTGCCTGTACTGGCCCAGTGCCGGGTTGATTGCGGCAAACCATAACGGCAAGACGGTACACAGCCTGTACTGGCCCAGTGCCGGGTTGATTGCGGCAAACCATTACGGCAAGACGGTACACAGCCTGTACTGGCCCAGTGCCGGGCTGATTGCGGCAAACCATTATGGCAAGACGGTACACAGCCTGTACTGGCCCAGTGCCGGGTTGATTGTGGCAAACCATTATGGCAAGACGGTACACTGCCTGTACTGGCCCAGTGCCGGGTTGATTGTGGCAAACCATTATGGCAAGACGGTACACTGCCTGTACTGGCCCAGTGCCAGGCAGATTGCAGCAAACCATAACGGCAAGACGGTACACTACCTGTACTGGCCCAGTGCCGGGTTGATTGCGGCAAACCATTATGGTAAGACGGTACACTGCCTGTACTGGCCCAGTGCCGGGTTGATTGCGGCAAACCATAACGGCAAGACAGTACACTGCCTGAACTGGCCCAGTGCCGGGTTGATTGCGGCAAACCATTATGGCAAGACAGTACACTGCCTGTACTGGCCCAGTGCCGGGTTGATTGCGGCAAACCATAACGGCAAGACGGGACACAGCCTGTACTGGCCCAGTGCCGGGCTGATTGCAGCAAACCATAACGGCAAGTCGGTACACTGCCTGTACTGACCCAGTGCCGGGTTGATTGCGGCAAACCATTATGGCAAGACGATACACTGCCTGAACTGGCCCAGTGCCGGGTTGATTGCGGCAAACCATAATGGCAACACGGTACACTGCCTGTACTGGCCCAGTGCCGGGCTGATTGCGGCAAACCATTATGGCAAGACAGTACACTGCCTGAACTAGCCCAGTGCCGAGTTGATTGCGGCAAACCATAACGGCAAGACGGTAGACAGCCTGAACTGGCCCAGTGCCGGGTTGATTGTGGCAAACCATTATGGCAAGACAGTACACTGCCTGAACTGGCCCAGTGCCGGGCTGATTGTGGCAAACCAAAACGGCAAGACGGTACACTGCCTGTACTGGCCCAGTGCCGGGCTGATTGCGTCAAACCATTATGGCAAGACAGTACACTGCCTGAACTTGCCCAGTGCCGGGTTGATTGTGGCAAACCATTATGGCAAGACAGTACACTGCCTGTACTGGCCCAGTGCCGGGTTGATTGCGTCAAACCATAACGGCAAGACGGTACACCGCCTGTACTGGCCCAGTGCCGGGTTGATTGTGGCAAACCATTATGGCAAGACAGTACACTGCCTGAACTGGCCCAGTGCCGGGCTGATTGCGGCAAACCATAACGGCAAGTCGGTATACTGCCTGTACTGGCCCAGTGCCGGGTTGATTGCGGCAAACCATTATGGCAAGACGGTACACTGCTTGAACTGGCCCAGTGCCGGGTTGATTGCGGCAAACCATAATGGCAATACGGTACACTGCCTGTACTGGCACAGTGCCGGGCTGATTGCGGCAAACCATAACGGCAAGACGGTACACAGCCTGAACTGGCCCAGTGCCGGGTTGATTGTGGCAAAACATTATGGCAAGACAGTACACTGCCTGAACTGGCCCAGTGCCGGCCTGATTGTGGCAAACCAAAACGGCAAGACGGTACGCTGCCTGTACTGGCCCAGTGGCGGGCTGATTGCGTCAAACCATTATGGCAAGACGGTACACAGCCTGTACTGGCCCAGTGCCGGGTTGATTGTGGCAAACCATTATGGCAAGACAGTACACTGCCTGAACTAGCCCAGTGCTGGGCTGATTGCGGAAAACCATAACGGCAACACGGTACACTGCCTGTACTGGCCAAGTGCCAGGTTGATTGCGGCAAACCATTACGGCAAGACAGTACACTGCCTGAACTGGCCCAGTGCAGGGTTGATTGCGGCAAACCATTATGGGCAAGACGGTACAAGGACTGTACTGGGCAAGTGCCGGCTTGATAGCGGCAAACCATTATGGCAACAGGGTACATACATTGGCGGATCCGGGGGGGGGGGGCCTAAGGGGGCTGTAGTCCCGCCCCCCTAAAATCGTTTTAAAAAAATGGAGAGAAAGAGAGAGAGAGGGGAGGGGAGGGGAGAACGCACTCCCATTCCTGCAGTGTGCTTTGTTTTTCTCTCCCTTTGATTATTTAATTTTAATTTTTGTAGTACTGAAAAATAATTTTTTTTGATTCTCCGCCCCCCCACCCCCTAAATAAATTTCTGGATCCGCCCATGACATATATAGCCTGTAGTGGCCCAGTGCCGGCCTGATACTTCAATAGTTTTGTGTTGTTTTATACACCTTCCTATGGCAACGAAACCAATTTGTGTGATTTTTATAACTGAATATTTAAGTGGCAATTAACGATAAGCTTGAAGCATTCGAAAACAATTCCCAGGACTTTTAGCAGGCCACATATATCCCATGCCATTTTGTGGATTCGCACACTATAACTTAATACGACAAAATAAATGTATTATTTTAGAAATAAAAAATATATAAAACAATTAATTGTTACACCGCCTATGCTTTATGAATACAGAAAGTAACCAGCATAATTATAGAAATTCCTTTAGGTTGTTTGTTAAAGTGAAAGTAATAATTTAAAAAACAAGTTTATATACATCTTGTATTTTTTGTAGTATTCAGTCCAGCGAGAGCATTGAATTTATCAAAATCGCAAACGCGAAAAAATGATCGTTCTTAAAGGATTTGAAAAACCATCATCCATCTTATATGTGTCTATTTTTATAGCTGAGGGCACTGCATACAAATTATGCATACTGTGCTCAAATATTTGGATGAAATTTTCAAATTCATCCCACTCCCTTTCCTTTTTTAATTAATATTAAAACTGGAATGTCAAAGCAAGCTGAACGATGCTTCCAGCAATAAATGATCGAGAGCGTCTGAAAAGAATATGAGATAAAAAGGAGCAGAGAAAAACTGGGGAGATTGGATACGTGCAATTGCTTTTACCAAAGTCCCCTATAAAAATATTCATTGAATTATAGGCAAATCTGTCAGGGTACATCAACGGTTATGAACTTCTATTTAAATAAGGAAGTAATTGATATAAAACTAATTTTACTCCTCAAACGGGTTCAAAAGTGTTATAAAGACGGGTATGTACTCTCATGTTTTATGTGCGCTTTTTGTAAAAATTTGGATTTTCTTGAAAACTTAAATTTGCTGAAAATGTCTGATTTCCTGTTTTTATCATTGTGTGGATTTTTGTGATACAAATAACAAGTTATTAGCTTGCTGCATTGTTTGCTAGTATTTTAAAAACATTTTAATCGATTTAAAATAATGAGGGAATAATTATCTTCGAAACCCACAACAAAAGAGGGCGCTAGTTTTTAATAAACTGATGCCAGTCTTGAAGAAGTAAAGTAAGTGTTCAAGGAACTTTAAGATATTTTAATCGGTATAGCATTGATCTTTTAAAACACCTTAAACGTTTTAAATGAGAGACATACATAATTGTTGGATTTTCAATCGTTATTAGTGTAATGATAGATACAATAATCAGGGATATATCATGCTGATTATAAACTAATCAGTGAAAGGACGTGTCGAGTTTAGGAATGTTTACAAGGCAAGCTGCCTCGGGATTCCGTTGATTTATACAGCTGAATTTTCCTATTTTAATCCGTGATTCACCTTCCTAACTTGTGAATTATACAGTTAAAGGTTATGTACAACATTGGTAATTTTCCGAAATACCTTTGGTAAAATATTTAAAGGCAGTACGTGGTGATTATCAGAATTGTATTTATTTATTTATTTTTGTTTTAATCTATTACTTTTTAATCTAACGGCTGATTTCGTATAATAAGGCACTGCAGTGCTGAGCAAATATTTTGTCTGAACTACTGAAATTTTCGAGAAAAATGTTATACATTAATTTACTTGGTATTCGAAGACCACGTAAATAAGGTAGCATATCCGCGTGTATAAAAACATCACAAAACATTATGTAACCGTTAGATGCATTCAGATTTTCGAATTGATTGTATGGAGTGGTACAAACGAACTAAAATTATTTATCGGTAATAATTTCATTTCTTTTAGATGAGTTTGCCATAGCTAACAAAAATTATTAGACATCCCGAAAGGCACTAGCTGACATGGAGCCTCCAATGTCAAATTTGTCAGCCATGGTGAACATGGGACGAGGAACTTAGAAAATATACAATACAAAAATTATGGAGATGTCAATGTACATTTTCTATTTTAGTTATTTTCGAGGTTACAGAGCGCACAATCTCAAAGTATTAACAATTCCTCTAATGTGGAGATTCTATATCAAACGTAAAAAATGTCCATATAAAATACGCTTTTGAAGCATGCATGCGAATGCCCTGGTAGTAACTTCCTGCTGTTATATGCCGTACTAAATGTGACACGCACTCGGAATGGAAGAGAAGCAGAGTGCGGGGACTACAGTGGGAGCAACACCTGGTCAAACTGGTAAGTCTGCATGGTTCCAATCATACCTAATTTGAATTATGCAACTGAAACTGTAGAATACTTATAGGCCTACTAGTACTATACTATTACTAACATACTCTTGAGTCGGCCTAAAGGGTCAACAGTGTCTTGCTTGTCGGTCATGCTTGTTTTTCGGTACGTAACCTGATCTTATAGTGAATTTGGTATTATTATATTTTCTTGATATTGCTTTTTTTAATTTTACGCAATTCTGAAAATTGTATTTTGAATCCTTAAGTAGGCATAATTATATATATTATATATTATTGTACTTTTTAATTTTACGCACACATTTTTGGTGCATGTGAACAGTGTATGCCTACTGTATTTTTCAGTGACGACACATTGCAGAGTTTCGGTTTAATTTCACTGTCCGTAAAACATTTATTATAAATTGTAAGGTTGGCTGGATAACATGATAAGCAAAACTTATTTCCATATGTTTTTTAAATTGTAATTTTAAATTTTGGTTTGTCTTGAAAAACGCACATGTTTAATGGTTCCCCAAATTTAGAGTGCATTTTTGTGATGCCCCGGCCCGTGCTTATCTTAAGCAAGTAAAAGGTCACTCAGGTTATTCAGGCTGTGAGAAATGCAACCAGCGAGGAACGTATGACAAGAAAATGTTTTTTCCTGAAACAGATGCTCCTCATCGCACAGATAAGTCATTTGATGACATGTTAGATGAGGACCACCATATAGGACCGAATCCATTGAGGAAGCTGGGATTGGGCATGGTCTCTCAATTTCCCTTGGACTATTATGCACTTGGTGTGCCTTGGAGTTATGAGGCGCCTTCTTATGTTGTGGTTGAAAGGGCCTCTTAAAGGTCCTAGGAAGAGTCAAATTGTGCTTATTTATTTTCTTTTGTTATTTTATCAATTGATATGAATAAAAAACGATTTTACGTTTAATTTATGTCTGGATTGGGCTAATTATTTTTAATTTGATTTTTACAAAAATTGCCTCATCTAATTTCAAATGCTGCCCAACGCGCGGTGGCGCTGTTCGTGACGTAGACCTAGGAGCAATAAACCATGAATAAACTAAGCTCCAATGTTAGGCACCAATGTTGCCATTGTGTTTAGTTGCTCCATGGTTAAACCGTGGGATTATAAAAAAGGGTCATAAACTGTGCGCAATGTACAGTGTATGTGCACACGACTTGCAAGTTGCATAGTAAACATGACCGTATAGCACCGATAAATCTGTACTGTAGGCTCTACCGTAAAACGAAGCGCAAGGCCCCGTCGAATCAATGGCATGGATACACATGGCCAGGAGTCATTGGTGAATTGTGTAAGCCGTCGTTATGACCGTTTCAAAACATAATTCTGCACTCGATGATTTTGAAACAAGATCCAAAAATCACACACATAATTAACATTGTCAAAGAATTGTACAATGACATCTTCATCAGTGACTTCACAATGAAACGACATTTTTAGCGTTAATGTGGTGTGCGAAGTGTAACAATCGACCTCTAACGTTAGTAATAAGCCTATTGCTTGTGGGTGCACATACACATGTAAGTTACACGGAAACAAAGCAACTTACCCTGAGACTTTCGCTTCAAGAAAGCTACTCTTTTCTTTTCTGGACGTTTCTTGGCCTTCTGACTTAAGAAATATTGTTGGTACTGCATCAGGCGCAGCATGGCTTTAAATCTCATGCCAAACTGGCTCTGGAGCCCCGGTCAAAGTATGTTGGCTCAAAGTGAGAGCTACATATCATAGAGTGCTCCGTTGGTCCTGACCATTTCGCCCTGGTCAGCTTCACACTCGCCGTCCAAATTCGCCTGTATTTAGGGTCTGGTGGAAATCGGTGAAGGCTGACACCTTCCTTTGTGGTGTTGCTACACCCAGCAACAACACACCTACAAGGCATTTCCCAAAAATGTGGGATATCTACTAAATTTAGCTGAAAAGAAGATCTAATATGACACATCAACTTCAGTGGTTTTGAGTACGACTTGACTGAAACTTCATCGCAGGCAGTGCTGGACCTTCCTAGGTCTACGTCTTATAATATGATAATGAGGAGGTAGGGGAGGAGCGTGGCGCCCCCCTAATTTCAGAATTTATTTTTTTAATGGTGCAAAGGGGCGGGGATAAAATAGACAAATGACAAATATATGTTCCAATAGGTATACTTTATTGTTTTCACTGTTAAAAATTTCTATTTCCTAGGACCTTTAAACGCCGCTTGGGTACACCAGTGAAGACGCAGATTTCAGAATCCCTTCTGTCTCTGTATTGTTTCATACCGAAATAATTTGCTAGAATTTGCCCAGGGCTCTAACTGAAGTTGATAGGTGGAAGGCCACTGAGTTTCGACTCTTCCTTCTTTATACAGGTCCAGTGGTGTTGAAGGGCAAATTACATGATGAAATGTATAAAAACTTCATGTTGTTTTCCATTGCCATCCGTATACTTGCCAATCAATATTTGTGTGATCCTCTATGTGGTTATGCCAAGGACCTCCTCATTTGTTTTGTAAAACACCTGTCAGAGTTTATGGGACGGATCAAATGGTATATAATGTTCATGGACTTGTTCACATTGCTGACGATGTCAAGTTGTATGGTCCATTGGACAAGTTTGCGGCCTTCCATTTGGAAATTCTTTTTCTAAAAAGCTTAAAGCAGGTAATCAGGAAGCCAAACTTTGTCCTTGAACAATAATTCACAGGTTTTGGAGAGATCATTGCATGTGTGTCATTCATCAGACGAATCATCAGATAACTTTGGTACATGTATTAATGGAGTTTCTGTTAATATGCCACACACTGATGGTCCTCTCCCATCTGAAGGTTATTTCCCTTGTAGTTGTACTCAATTTCGAAATGCGAAGTTGCATGGTTTTCTACTGAGCACAAAAAGAGGTAACAACTGTGTACAAGTTGGATCCAAATGTGTACTGGTCAGAAACGTTTTTCAATATAAATCAGGAGTCTATATACTGTATAATGAATTTCTGATCAAAGAATCATTTTTTTCGTATCCATTGGAATCTAAAAATGTTGGTATTCACAAAGTTTCAAGTATCAGTAATATTCCTCTTATTACCGATATTAAGTCAGTGAAGACAAAATACATTTTGTTACCATATCATCAGGAAAAACATGTGGCTATTCCCATAATTCACTTGTTTCAATCAATTAAGTAAATTAATACATGTCATTCATTGTGTTCATAGGTGAAACCATTTTAAACTGTAAAAAACTTCATTTCTTCAGATTGATATCTAAGCTTACATTTATATTTAAGATGGTGGTACCTAACATTTCAGTTTGATAACTGCAGTATAGTTTCGTTTAAAATGATAATAAGTGATTATACTTGATTTTACACCCCGTTGATCGAAATACACATTTCTACCGTATAACTGATTTCACGTTTGCAGGAATGGACAGTTTTTTGAATTTTCGAAGGTTGTACCGTAAATTTACACAAAATATCTACCGTTATCTACCCCTAAAATATATATATTGTTAAATCTACTGTTTCTGGTTTCCGCCTCAGAGCCGTGTGTGTTGGCATTTTTAGTTTTCTTTTTTAGTTATTATGAAACGATGTCCAATTGCAGCCAAAATTGCTGGATCGATTGTAAATCTGCCGAGCTGTGATTTAAACGACTTTTTCACATTGGGGTACGAACGTTTGTCCGATCATAGAGGCTTGCTCTATGGTCCGATTTGTGCTGCCTCTCTGAGCCACCATATACTGGTATGGGAAATTTGGTCTGGTTCCAATAACCCAGTATATGGGGTGTTTACACCGCACCAATTTTGAAGCCAACCTATGACGAGAAACCGGAGACTTCTTTGGCCTTTCTTTTTACTTTCATCCATCAGACGGCCAGAAATTTCATGTAATTATTTTTACCGTATTAACCCATAATTTGTATTTTTTTTTACAAATCGACTCTATATATACCTTTTTATCTCGTATATTAGGAGTATAGTTATTTAAAATCGGAATCTACTTTGATAATTATTTTCCACTTGTTCTCAACTTTGAATTCATGATTTTCCCATAGGCTACAGTTTTGTCATTCTATATTATGATATGCAGGCTTTCTGTCATAGATACCTATCCTTAAGTGCATAGCACAGCAAGTGTAGTTGGCTATGTGTTATGTAATAATAAACAATGACCAACCTTGTTTATAACTAGACCCACATGGACGACCTTGCCAGTCAATTAGACATGTGACAACTGGCTTTCCAGAAATACTTTCCAGAGATACTTGCCGGGAAAGCAAGTGGGGAATAGTTTCTAAATACTTGGTTGCAGATGATAATGATACAACAGTCCGTTTGATCATGGAGGAAGGAAAACAGAGTTCCTTCCTCCATGGTTTGATCATGGAGGAAGGAACACCCTGATAATCTCATAACAATTACATTCTTCAGCAAACTAGAAATGTACAAGTGAATATTTATTGGACGATGATATGGTGATCCATTTCCACATTAGAATGCATACAAATAAATATCTAGGCCTATACATGTTCACTACTTTTCCTTTTACTGTTAAACTGTGGCAGTTTAAATACAGCCATATGCATGATATATGATTATCATTAGGTTTTTAGCATTTTAATCTAAAACCTTTCTTGGTACATAGTTGGTGACTGGTCGTACCAATCGTCCGGAGAAATATTTCCGTCTGAAATGCTGTCATCTTCGAGAATTTTATTTTTTTGAAATCGATCTTATTTACATGACATTCTCTTTCTATAAAGTTGTAATTTTAACCCTTTTTTATTTGTTTCTAATTGTAAAGTGCCTTGAGGTTCTTGCATAAGGCGCTGATGAATTTTACAAGTTAGTTTTGCGATGTTTCTTTATAACTACAGATTAATAATATACAGCCAATTTTTCTTTGCTCGCTCTACCAACTGAGCTAACCAGCCCCTACGTTGGTGGGCGGTCCACTTATGCCAATTATCTATTGCTCTATGGGGCCAGGTCAGAGGCCAAACCATCTGCCGAGTAGCCAGGGATCAAGCCCCGGTCAGATGCAAACAACCCGTGTAACGGCAGTAGCGGGGATCACACAAACGGGACACAGGCCTTTTATGTGGTTGTACACAAAGTAGATTTATATAGAGAAACTGACCTGAAATATTATATAAACGGTTCATGAGCAAATAAAAATTGGCTGATTTTTGTTTTAAATGGACCAGTATCCTCATCAAATTGGATTTTGTCCAGTTTCCGACAGTTGGCCATTTAACTTGTCATGATGGTGTTGATAACATCTGTAATTTCAACCACACTGTAACAGTGTTTCAAAATGTTATTTTAACACCCTTTTTGAGAGTTGTTCCTTAACTCTGTCCTTTGCTTTCCCTGTTCTTTTGCAAGAATTGAGTTTTCTGAAATTTCGAGGTTGTACCGTAAATATTTTTTTTTAGATCCACCGGCTGTTAGCCCCCCTCCCCCCCAAAAAAATATAATGTTTCTGGTTTCCGGCGAGCGTCGCCTCAGAGTCATGTGTCGGCCTTTAGTTTAGTTTTATTTTTTAGTTGCTATGAAACGATGTCCAAATGCAGCCAAAATTGCTGGATCGATTGGAAATCCGTCGCGCTATGTTTTAAACGACTTTTTCACATGAACGTTTGTCCGATTTGTGCGGCCTCTCTGAGCCACTATACTGTGTGTATGGGAAATTTGGCCTGGTTCCAATAACCGAGTATACATATGTATGACGTATTTCACTGGCTGAAAACTATTTAAAATAAAATGAATTAATTAATTAAAAATCGTCACCGCACCGATTTTGAAGCCAACCTATGACCATAAACCGGATACTTTTTTACCCTTTCTTTCTTAATTTCGTCCATCACGGCCAGAATTTCATGTAAATTGTTTGACCGTGTTCACCTTTTTATCTCGTATATTATAGGAGTATAGTTATTTAAAATCGAAATCTACTTTGATAATTGTTTTCCACTTGTTCTCAACTTTGAATTCATGATTTTCCCACAGGCTACAGTTTTGTCATTCTATAATGATATGCAGGCTTTCTGTCATAGATACCTATCCTTAAGTGCATAGCACAGCAAGTGTAGTTGGCTATGTGTTATGTAATAATAAACAATGACCAACCTTGTTAAACAGACCCACATGGACGACCTTGCCAGTCAATTAGATATGTGATAACTGGCTTTCCAGAAATCGTAAAATTCTTCCAAGTAAAAGGATTTTATTTCTAAAGACCTAAGTCAAATAAGCGAATCTCTGGTTGAGATACTTGCCGGGAAAGCAAGTGGGAATAGTTTCAAATACTGGGTTGCAGATGATAATGATACAACAGTCCGTTTGATCATGGAGGAAGGAACTCTTTGATAATCCAATATCATTACGGAAGGTTTAGATGTCTTTTGAAGAGAAAATATTGAAAATTACTAAGATTTTTGTTTTAAATGGACCACCGTCCGATCGCCGATGATCCACATCAAATTGGAATTTGTCCAGTTTCCGACAGTTGACCATTTTTCTTGTCATGATGGTGTTGATAACATCTATAATTTCAACCACACTGTAAATATAGTGTTTCAAAAGGTTATTTAAACACCCTTTTTTAAGAGTTGTTCCTTAACTCTCTCCTTTGCTTTCTGTTCTTGCACAAATTGAGAAACATCTTTAAAATGGATGCAGAAGCTTGGCGTCCTCTTCCCAATGTATTCAACATGAGACCAACTTCAAGTTAATAAAGATCCTATCATTTGTCTTTCTTATAAATTATAATAATGTATAGGCCTAGTACTGGTGTACAGACTGCAGTGGTGTAACTATAGGTTTGATCATGGCGGGGGGGGGGGTTGATTCGGCTGTGGTGCACTAGATTTCAAAGAGCTCTTAGGCACTATTTATAATTATTGACATCAATAAGCACAGACATAATATCTTGACATCAATGCCCTAAATCAGGCCACTCAGAACCGTGAACTCTGGAGAGAGCTAAGTCATGTGGAGTGCACATTCTGCCCCAGGCGGAGACAGTGTTCGATGATGATATAATTATTAAGAAATTACAATTCAAGCGTTGGGACACTGGGTTAGGGAACATGGCCTCGCCCTCCGAGCGACCTGACGAGTCACACCTGTCACATGGAGAGGGTCCCCATCCCTGGAAAACTCTGGATCAGCCCCTGGTGTTATTAGTGTAGTCCTCTGGATTTTTATTCCCCATTTTCAACAGCCTGTAAAGAAAAGCCGTAACTGACTCCCAAAGATGAGCCCTGGTGTGTTGGCCAGTGTGCACTCTTGGTCATTCATACAACGGATGACTGTGTGTGCACACTGAAATAAAAGTTTTTCTGCCTTACTCATTGGAGTCTCATAATTGGACCATCCTTTTTACAGGTATGTGTAATTTCACCTAAATTTAATAGCCATTTAAGAAGGTTGCTAATGTTTCATTCTAGTTTACCCATGAGTTCTTGGGATTTATATTTGTTGCATTTAATTTATTCGTTCCAACTTGGACCAGCAGTTTTCATCACATACACATTTGTGTAACATTGGCCTAACCTTCTTCAAGAGTGATGTTTTTACTTAAAGATTATCTCTTTTACCTGATGATATTTTGATTAACTGATTTGTGTTTCTTAAAGTTAAGGATTTACAGAAGTTATTTATGTTAAGATTTGTATTGGATCACTTTTCCAACTATGTGTATTTTAAGTAGAAAAGCCAGCATAGAGTTTATTTTAGAAGATCTAATTGATGCTATTGTCTATGTACACTTTCCATGTGTATAGCTAGGCATGGGCACTTATCAGACCTCATGGTCTGAAACAATGAGACCACTGTGTAGCACATTCCATAGCCAAGTTGTTGGTCATTAACACCAATCCATGGGGCTTGATTTTGGTAGTTGTAGTAGTTATGTCCTAAGCAAAACCAGAGATCTCTGTCTTTTTAAATCTTTACTTTTATTTTTAGAACTCTCCCGCAATAAAGGGTTTTGGCAAATATTGAGTGTTGATGGTCATGGGCCTTATAATTATCTCAGTAAATATTGAGTGTCGATGGTCATGGGCCTTATATTATCTCAGTAATCGGTGGGGTTATTTTTTTTTAGAACTATATACTGAAATTGGGACAAATTTTCTTTTTGTTGAAAGGAAAGTGCCGAGCGAACATTTGTTATCTATTAAATTCAGAATATGATGGTTTTAGTATTTTTTCATTTCATGTTTTGAACTTTTGGTACTTTGCATTCTCGGTTTCCACTACCACTGCAGATAAGCTATAAATTCTTGTTATATGTAGGTACAGTTTGGCCATTTTATAGTGGTGTGCAGACGTTCTCTCTATTTTCTACCTGCATGGTCATATATAGATACATGTTATTCAGTACACGAGTTGGCCATATGTGATATAATAAACAGACCCTTGCTTATTCAAAATAGAGAATCTGTTGCTTAATAATTAGACTTGTGCCAGTCAATACAATTGTGACGACTTCATCAAATTCATCCATCCGGCCATTGAGATTCCTCGTTATCAAATTATTGTACTGCCTTGGTCAAGTATTTTTCAGAGATAAGACTTAGTGAGTTGATATGGTTGAGACTGACTATGATATATTTTGTCAGATTGCCTTTTATCAGTTATCAAAGGTTTGTTCATCTCTGCACCTTCATCTCTAGCTCTGCACCTTCAGAGATTGAAATAATCCAAAACCCAATCGGTGCTGGGGTGAAAAAGATCTGTTTGACTCGATATGTCAATTTAAACGGACACTGTTACAGCTATATATTACACTATTACATAACATCTTTCTGTAGGTAAATGGCTTAAAAAGTAATGAATTACTTTTGACAAAAAATACACACCTACATGTTTATTTGGCTATAGCTGTCACGACCAAAAACCAAACTGATCATGACCCTTAACCAGGAGTATGTTTAGATGCGCTAATTTTACTGACCACAAAATAGCTTATTTTGTTGTGTGCTTAACTGTACTCTTAAAACAATTATTATTCTTGGCTGCGGTTATTCTGCGGTTTAAGACAGATGCATTATATCATACATGTCATTGTAAAATAGACATGAAAAAAAAAAATGAAAAAAAAAAACAGCTTTGCATAAAATAAACAATATTTTTTGATACACTTTGTGTGAGTTTAACATGGCTAACATGACAACGTACTGTGTTAGCCATCTGCGTAAGCCTACAGTAGTTGAACTCCACTCTATTTTTGACAGTTTCTTAACTTTTTGGCCAAATAGATATGTTTGCAGTTGTTCTATTCAAAGTCTCAAACGAGGTGGAAATTGTACCGAGCACGTGGTTAAAGACCGACAAGCTGGCATTTTGGCCGCCCTGGCGTTCTTCTACGGCGGTTGTTAGAGCCGTAAAAGATCAGCTGCAGCCAGATGAGTTGAACTGGAAGCAGTTTGATGTCAGAGTTCTGGGTACCAGTCGTAAGTACAGTTTAATTAATTTGTTTTGAGTGCAATGACAAGCCATTAATTATGCACTACGCTTACTTTCCTTGAAACAAGATTTACACCCATGAAATGGTACTTCTTCAGGATAATTTAGCTAATATTCATTCTTTCTTGCCTTGTTACTTTGCCAACAAGGCAAGACAATTGTCAAGGATCTGACTTTTAAGAAAATTCAAGACGTCCAATGCAAGACTAAGGTGTTAATTGTAAAAAAAAATAATAATAATTACTCGCATTTGTAAAACCAACAAACCCGCTACATGTAAAAGTTGTATCTAATTATTTTGTTGCATCTTTGCCTGAAAATCACTGACTTGCTAATAATTCATGAATATAGGCTATGCAGATTGTCATTAAGCATTTAAGATCCCAAATTGCATCGAAACGCCCATTGACTTTGGGAAATTGACTGTACCAAATTCACATTCGTTAGGTTTTATGATCCCTAGTCATTACCAATTATTGTAATCTCACTCAATAGTGGAGAATGATGAAAGTGTGAAAACACTGCGTACTAAAAATTCCTTAATGGAGGCCGATTGAGGCTCCAAAATCAGACTATTGTAAAAAAAAGTCTTCAGTATATATTTATACTATATTATATATTATATATATATATATTTAAACATGGAATTGTTCTTTATAATTAAACAAAATTGTGTATGTTTGTACAGAACCTTATGATTTAACGCATCAAACTGAAAAAGGTCCGAGGACACATCAGACCTCCAGACAGAGGATGTAATGAGACAGCCAAGACAAGTAGAAAGTAAGTATAAATTATCAGCAATTTTGTTTTTTATGTCTCATGGAAATCACAGATATAAAAATTATCATGAATATGTGCGAGTCCCTAGGGCCACCATACATTGGGGATGATTCTTTAACCCTTTTCTGAACTCAGTCCTGTGTAAAATCGACCGCCGGCGATCTATATATTTGGGAGCACCTTTTGTTTGCTGCCCAAAACTCACTCAAAACAATAAAATTACCCCAACATTTGGTATTTAATTGGTAATATATTATTCCCTCAATCTCTTCATGATTAGAGTATACTATTTGCAAAGTTCTTTAAATGTTGGCATTAAAGATATATGGTCGTTTTGACGTAAAAAAATAGATTTAAATGTTGAATCATTAGTTTTTTCTGCGGTTATGGAAGTTATAAGTTTTAAATGTTTCACCCATTGAATGAATAAAACCTTTCATGGATTAGTACCAATACAATTAATAAATGCTGGCCCACTTTTTAAAATCTTGTTTAATGTATTGTATGTAACAGGCTGAGCAAGCGCACATGGGCAGCCTGGTGACTAGCTTAGTGCGCTGTCAATCAGATTTATAATTTTCATGTTTTTTTGGTTTAACAACGACACATATTTCGTACCCGCTCGTTTTAAAATATTATTTTGTAGGTCGTACCTTTAGCCAAGCAGGGAAGATATATCTGTAATGAACATATTTCATGCCAAATGTAAATGCACATTCAGGTTGTTTACAAGTTCGTGTTGATTTACTGGGTAAGACTTAAGTCCTGACTGCCGTGAAACTTCTTTAAACAATGAGAGTAATCTTTTCACAGTCTTTATAGGTTGATGAAATTCAATATGACACTCGAAAGCACGAGCATACAGCGGCAAAATTCAAATTACATTTGTTTCTTTGTACAGTCTGTCCCCAGAAACACTCCAAAACGTAAAACAAAGGTTACATATTATATAGAATTATTTTTATTGTAGGCGCCGAAAAAAGGCTTGAGTTTCCTCATCTTCGTCAAATGAATGAAGTACTAAGATGATGACCTCTCCATGGGAAGAGGTCCTGTCAAGAACATCAACACCAACCGGCAGAGCACCCACCTCCTCTGCACGATGTTTCATACAGCCACTACAGACAACAATGATTAGCAAAGGGCACTGGATGCAAGCTGTTGCAGCTGCAGCTTCAGCTGTGGAACCGATATCAGGTAATTTGTTTTTACGAATGGAGGCGTAGTGCAATTACAGCATTCTAGTGATCAACAACCCATGATGTTTATATGCACAAGAATATTTTGTTGTACCCTGTTGTAATTTAATTTATTGTTTTACTGATGTTTGCGACGTACCCATCAAACGGAAAACAAAATCTCTCCTCAATAGTGTCCTCCCGCCGATAATTTCTACCGGAAAGCACAAGGGAAATAAAACAATCTAATCCTTGGACATTTTGAGTTGATCAGCATTGCCAAACACTTTAAACTTTTCGGAAGCACCCTGTCTTAAGGGTGGGCAAAAGTACTCAACAGATTATTGAATTTAACAACGACCTTGCCCAACCCCCCCCCATAATTGGTTTTAGACGAATTATCAATACTCAAAATAAAAGGTTTCCAACACGCAATATATATCAATGTAACGCAAAAAATATATAATTATATACAGTTAAACCAGTAAATGGAATAGAAACATAACAACTTCCTACTGGTATCTCTCTCAAGAAATTTAGAAACTAAAGTGTTTATTGTTTGTATATGAATGACCAATTGTCCCGTGCATAACAGATAACAAGCTTACTCTGCAGCAACTGACCGCAGCATGATACCTGTAGCATGAGTTGAACTGCAAGTGACAATGGCCGAAATTTCAACGGAATTGAAAAGCCAAAGAAAACTGCTTAACTCAGTGTTCTTCAAAGATCAAGGGTGGAGGGGAGGACCTCCACATTGAGTTGTTCATGCGATCGGCTTTTCCACTGGCTTCCTACAAAGAAGTGAAAACCCTTGGAGCAACAGCTTTCTTGGACAAATCACTTAGAAAATCCGTGGTAAGCATTTTGAAAATAATGCATGGTAGATAGAGTGCATTGACAACTAATTGAAAATAACCTAACAATCCGAGCGCCACGTTTTAATGTTAAAAATAGCTGGGGAGGTAAAGCTCATATAATTATACTAGTCTTCCCTTTATAATGTGGTTGGTCACATAATGCAGCATGACGTAAAGCTTTGGTCAAAGTGTTTGATTGTGACAACTTATAAAAACACTTCTATCCGAGTATTTTTGGTATTGATCAGTAACCGCAAAACTTAATTCAATTTGTTAAAAACGATTAACAAACCGTGGACAGGGTACTAAAAGTTTGCAGTACGAACGAATGATAGTTATGAGTACCGGTACTTCAGTTATCATTGTGTGGATATATGTACACAGTTAAAGTATAATAAAGTGGCATAAATACTTTTACCTAGTGAAGTTTTGGGTTTATACGCTGCTAACACCTTGCCTCAACCCTTATCAAGCCTTTGGGGAGGGCGTGCACATGTGCCCCACAAATGTTTTATCACCAGAACGCTTTGTCCGATCACGCTTGATCTTTTGGACCCTCTTACGCAAACATCTACGTTAATTGGTGTTCATAGCTGCCACAGTAACTCGTTTTTTTTTAAAATCTAATTCGAATTTTAAATGAAATGTACTCTTCCAAAAAAAATTAGCAAACCAGTGAAACATGTATGGA
Organism: Zoroaster sp. YZ-2022; assembly: GCA_029582265.1. Taxonomy (NCBI): domain Eukaryota; kingdom Metazoa; phylum Echinodermata; class Asteroidea; order Forcipulatida; family Zoroasteridae; genus Zoroaster; species Zoroaster sp. YZ-2022. The sequence goes on from CM055820.1 coordinate 36,984,140, forward strand.
CATATCTTTTAAGGACATTAATATTGCTAAATTCTAAACAAATTTCTGGAGAATTGTCTTAAATTTAGTCCATATGCTTTTTGTGGCATTGACAGACGGTTCTTAGGTTTTATGAATTCACTTCTAATAAAACATTCATGTGTACTGTACCTGTATGGCCAACTAGGGATTGGTCATGTCAATACCATACAATGCAAATTATCAGTAAATAAAAAAAATTATTCAAACAATATAACCGCTACTTCCTGATTTTCGTGGACTGTAATTTCACTGTATTTTCTGTAAAAATGCAGCCTTTATACGTTTTGGTGTGGATTTTATAATGATTTTGCAATATTTCATTTGGTCCCAGATATACATATATAATCTCAATATGTAATCTTAAACGTCAGACATAATTTTCTATATTTCTTCAGGTAACAATTCTAACACTGGTTGGTGGCAACTCAATGAAAGATATTAGTGAAGCGTGTCATGACCCAACGTCATGACACACACGACCTCACTCTCCGTTTTAATTGGGCAGGAAGCTGGGGTGAAGTCGGCAACACCAGTGTAACCAAGAGAGGGCATTCATCAGTCTGATGATATGTGCAGTAATACCAAAGCTAGGTTACAATTTCATGCTCATAGACATTATAGAGCCTATTCGGTGATTATCAGGGAAAAATTAACAATGTTTAAAGGAATGATACAACATGTATTCCTGACCAGTCAAAGATGACCTATCGTCCTGAGAAATATTTCCTGGAATGCCGTAGTAATTTCCGAGAAAATTTCACGGGTCGGTTTTTTAAGGCGTCTGTCTGAGAACTTGAGAATTGGAATAAATATACCGGTCCAAAAATGATGCACCCTCCCTTGAACATTATTTTATTGTTTTATTTTACCAAATGGATAAATTGTCCAGGTCAGTTAAGTCTCTGGTTTCTAGCTCCGCGCACTATACATGTATAACGCTGCCCACAATTGCAGCCAAACTTGCTGGATCGATTGAATTCTGCCGTGCTGTGTTTGAAACCTTTCCACATAGGGGTATGAACATTGAACATTTGGCCGATTTTGTGAGGCCACTCTCACTTGTATATAGGAAAGCCAAGTTTGTCCACGCGTATACATGTATGCATCCCCGCTGGAAAATAATTTTTTAATGTGGCAACTGCACCGATTTTTTAAAGTCAGATCGATGACCAGAAACCGGAAACTTTTTGGGGTTTAAGAAAATGTCAATGGTTGGGAGTGAACATGAAGTATATTTGTTGTCAGATCATTTCTTACTAAATCTTACTAGCAATTAAATGTTTTTCCAGGCGCATTAATTGACCTATATTATAACAACTGAAAAGCATGCGGTGTGAAAAATTAATGGAATCTGGGTATAGAATAATGCCAAAAAATCCTAATACAGCTAGAGGTTGGTATAGTTGGCATTCCGCGTAACAAATAACTGGTGTACAATTTGGAATGGATCAAATGGCCTCAGGATCTATTTCCCTCAACATTAATATGGAAACAAACATTTGAATATAAATATTTAGATTTGTGAAATTTGCGTCGGGAGATAAACAATTGATTTAATTTTTGCTCACATCGACGTGTATAGCACTGTATGCTCAGTGCTCGAGTGTTCGTGAAAAACTACACAGCCGACTGGGCGGGATTCGAAACCCGACCTCCTGCTTACTAGTGCAGACGTCTTAACCTCGACCACCGAGCTGTCTGATGACGATTGGCCGGCTGAATCCCATAGCAGCGGGTTCTGCGACATATAGATTGTAGTGGAAAATTTTGCGTCGGGGATAAACAACTGATTAAATTTTGCCCACACCGACGTGTATAGCACTGTATGCTCAGAATTTCACCAATCTATATATATCGCAGAACCCTTGCTGCTATATAGGATTCTAGCCGGCCAATCATCGGGCAAGCTCGGTGGTCGAGAGGTTAAGACGTCTGCACTAGCAGGAGGTCGGTCTGAACTCCAAGTCGCTTGTGTAGTTTTTCATTAACACACTGGAAAGCACTGAGCATGTGCAGTGCCATAACACGTCGGTGTAGGGTAAAATTAAATCATATAAATATTATCAGAAGTCTATTATAATAAACCTCTTATTATCTGGTTCCTCCTTAAACGGTTCAATAAAAATAAGCTAAGATCAGTACATGTTATTTACTCACAATCTTATCGAGTATGGAAGCATTTATAGACATGGTAAGCTTACCTCATTAAGCCCTTGGTTCATGCCAAGCAGTTGCAACATCCATTTTGCTATAATTATGCTGGAAATTTATTAATTGTTCTGTTTCAGAGGCTGTTTTGCGGAACCCCTGGTGGTAAACGGTTCTGAGGCCGAAGCCCATAAAGTAATCATGCTTTGCTGTGAACGCCCTGACCGCAATGAGGAAGAAAAAGCGGAACAGGACAAGAGTAGGGTAGACTTAGAGATTAGTAAATAACATACAGGTAGGCCTGTGCAATTATTCAAATATCGCGAACAGTTGTTGCTAATCATACCGTATTCGCGGTTTTTGAACTATTCGATTAATCGCGCAGGCGCAATACCTGTAACTATTCACGAATACCGACCATTCACGAGTAATGTATTGCCTTTTGCACTGCATTACTTGCAGTCGTGTTCCCCTAACTATTCGCAATTGCACTGTTTTGTCTGGGCACCGCTGGTAGGTACACATGGTAGTATTTCCTGAATAGCACCAAGGGCAATGCCTTGAGTGAGCTGCTGACCTAGCTGTGCTGGCTGGGCCGCTGGCTGTTTGGCTGTGACCGCATGCAGCCATTGCCGTGTTCATGGCTGGACCAATGTCCAAAACACTTAATAAATGTAATACAGTGTAATACATTTGTATGTAGAATAAATCACTTTTTCACTGCCAGCAACTGGACAATAGGCATTCTAGAGTGCTATTAAAATAAATGTTAGGTACCTACTGGTTATTTTAGCAAGGCAGTATCGTAACGATCAGAGCAGACTTAATAAGAGCATAGAATCAATGTCCCAGTTAAAGATGAACACAGTGACTGAAAATTACAGGCTCATTTATGAAGCAGCAACAGTAATATGACCTTATCATGTGGGGTATTATGGCAGTCAATGACTCTAACCTAAAACTAGCATTCCGATTCCATGCCCGTTGATCGTGACGATACTTCCCTTTTAATGACAAAAGGGAGTTATAAATTATAAGGTAGTTAAAACAACAATAGCAAAATGACTTAGGTGATGTGTTATTGTGAATTCACCAAATAAAATGCCTGGGGAAAAATAGGAACCATTGAATTGTTAATTGATTTTTAAATTTAAATTTAAAGTGACTAAATTTGCATTTTATAAAACACTACTGGTAGTGCTTGGTTGATTGAAACCGTGAATGGTTTATGGGACTATGTTTATTTAAATGCTGAGTTTGTGAGGATAAATTATAGAAAGATGAGTGACAATGAATTATGTGATAATACATTTCCTACTGCATACCCTATTATCCATGATAACATATGTTGAACCAAATTTAAACGCTATTTAAATTGTTTTATGTTGTAACCCCTCTGCCAAGTGGCTGACAAATGCAAATATGATCTCCCTCCGTACTGCGTATATTTATTATTTTGTTTGTAACGTATCATAAGTTAGCAGGCTGCAACTTTTCAGCGGATCATTGATTTCATCTTTTTAAAGTATCCTAGTGCCATTGTGAAAACGTAAAACACTGTACAATGTTTTTTGTGCCTAGCCATTTCTTTTTTTTGCAATTACAAAGTTGCATGCCTGTATAAATTATCTGCTAGTGGTAATATTTTTAACCGTATTAGCCTAATTTTGCAACGGGTTCAGCCCCTGTATCGTAAATTTTTGTAATCTTTTTTCCCTTTCCTTGCTTTTTAACTTGGAAACAGTTGTTCTGGCACATGATCTTGTGTAAAGCTGAATGAACATACTATCGTTTTTTTGTAGCATAAAGCTGTGCTAAAAGTAATTAAAATGAACAATACAAAATCATGTAACATTTTAATTTTTTAATTAAACAACTGCGATTAATTTACACTAAACTTAAGTGTTCAATTATCATACTTATTTATTACACATTGATTTGTTTGAAAATGTAAATTCTTTTCATAACACAACCCATGAAAAGATTTACTCATTGGTCACCGTTCGTTTGTTTAATTGCCTTTGCCCACGCGTGTGCAGTAGTGTTTATGCACGATGAGTCATGAAATCATCACTACTCATCAGCAGACATCACCTGCATATGCTACACTACCGCGCACACGTGGGCAAAGGCAAGTACACCGGCAATGCCAAAGGCAGTGAAATCACACCGACCCACTTATAGCATGAAGGCTGCTACGCTCCATTTAGCGCTTACCAGGAAAAAGTTTGTCCAATAAAATGATATGCGTAATTAGTGGTGAGCATAAGTCAATCACAATGGCCATTAATTCCCACAGTAAAATGCATAGGCCCTAATTAGTTCAGGTAAGTTATATTTAATGTTGTATTGAGTTACATTTTGTATTTTATAATACTTACTGAAGAACTTTCATTGAGGATTAAATCATCACTAAGGATGTTTTCTGAAACCATGTCTAATTTTGCTGTTTTAGTAAGTGTTTTTCCCACCATTGGCCCCTGTACTGGGCCAGTACTGGTTCTGTACTGTTTTAGTAAGGGTATTCCCCATCAACTTGGCCCTGTACTAGGCCAGTACTGGTACGGTAGTGTTTATCTACTGGGCCAGTACTGGTTCTGTACTGTTTTATAAGGGTATTCTTATTGGCCCTGTACTGGCCGTCAGTACTGCACGGTAGTGTTTATCTACTGGGCCAGTACTGGTTCTGTAATGTTTTAGTAAGGGTATTTCATTGGCCCTGTACTGGGCCAGTACTGGTACGGTAGTGTTATCTACTGGGCCAGTACTGGTCGCAACGTTTCAGTAAGGGTATTCTCCATTGGCCCTGTACTGGGCCAGTACTGGTACGGTAGTGTTTATTCACTGGGCCAGTACTGGTTCTGTACTGTTTTATAAGGGTATTCCCTATTGGCCCCTGTATCAACAGTACGGCATGGTACGTTTCTGTACCGGGCCAGTACTGGCACGGGTAATGTTTTCGTACTGGGCCAGTACTGGTTTGTACCGTTTTAGTATGGTATTCTCATTGGCCCTGTACTGGGCCAGTACTGGTACGTAGTGTTTATTCATCTACTGGCATTTTGTTCTGTACTGCTCAGTAAGGGTATTCCTGATTGGCCCGCACTCAACAGTACGGTAGTGTTTATATACCGGCCCAGTACTGGTTTCGTACTGTTTGGTTAGGGCATTTTGTGTCGGCACAATACTGGGCCAGTACATCGTCAATAATGCCCAATTAACGGAATTCGCATTGGCCCAGTACTGGGCCATCAATGGTTTCGTACTGTTTTGGTTAGGGCATTTTGTGTCGGCACGGTACTGGGCCAGTTCTGGTTTTGTACCGGATGAGTAAGGGCTACATGAACTGGGCCAGTTCGCTTCCCCAGCAAGCCAGAACTGGGCCAGTTCCATTTGCCGGCACTGGCCTGTGCAGTGCCACCTTTACCGGCGCTGGGCGAGTAATGGCATTGCCACATTGCTCCTGTATCAAATAACGGCCAAGTAATGGAATCTGTATTGGTCCAGTACTGGGCCATTACCGGTTTCGTAATTGTTTGGTTAGGTATTTTGTGTCGGCAATAATACTGGGCCAGTACTAAATAATGCCCACCATTAACGGAATTCGCATTGGCCCAGTACTGGGCCATTACCGGTTTCGTACTGTTTTGGTTAGGGCATTTTGTGTCGGCACGTTATCAATGCCCCAGTTCTGGTACCGGATGAGGCGGCCACACATGAATCCTGCCTCTGTAGCGCCAGAACTGGGCCAGCCCATTTGCCGGCACCGCCCAGTGCCAATTTCATCGGCGCTGCCAGAGCAATGGTAATCACAATTGCCCCTGTATCAGCCAGTACTGTAATGGCCAAGTACCGCTGCTGAATTCGTATTGGCCAGTACTGGCCATTACCGGTTTCGTACTGTTTTGGTTAAGCATTTTGTGTCGGCACGGTACTGGGCCAGTTCATTGGTACCGATGAGTAAGGGCCACATGAACTGGGCCAGTTCCAAGCCTGTGCAAGCAGAACTGGCCAGTTCCGTTTGCCACACCGGCCCATTGCTGCAGTACAATCGGTACTGGGCCAAGTTATGGCCCAGTTCCGTATTGTTTGCTGGGAATAAACCATAGATCTGAGTTTGTCTTATGTGTTCGGGAGATGTAAAGGTCAAATTAGGGTCACCTTTGTAAATATTTTTTGACAACTAGCGATCTGTACAATGGTACAAAAATTGTGAATTTACCTCTTGTGGTTGTTGAAATATGATTTTTTTTTATATTAAACTTTGACTTCCGGTTTGGACAGGAAGTAAGGTCAAATAGGGGTCACCTTTTTGTAAATATTTTTTGACAATTAACGATCTGTACAATGGTACAAAAATTGTGAATTTACCTCTTGTGGTTGTTGAAATATGATTTTTTTTAAATATTAAAATTTGGCTTCCGGTTTGGACAGGAAGTAAGGTCAAATTGGGGTCACCTTTGTGTAAATATATTTCGACAATTAGCGATCTGTACAATGGTACAAAAATTGTGAATTTACCTCTTGTGGTTGTTGAAATATGATTTTTTTTAATATTAAACTTTGACTCCGGTTTGGACAGGAACTAAGGTCAAATAGGGGTCACCTTTTTGTAAATATTTTTTGACAATTAACGATCTGTACAATGGTACAAAAATTGTGAATTTACCTCTTGTGGTTGTTGAACTATGATTTTTTTTAAATATTAAACTTTGGCTTCCGGTTTGGACAGGAAGTAAGGTCAAATTAAATACCTTTGTGTAAATATTTTTCGACAATTAACAATCTATACAATGGTGCAAAAATGTCAATGAACATCATGTGGTTGTTGAGATATGATTTTTTAATTATTAAACTTTGACTCCGGTTTGGACAGGAAGTAAGGTCAAATAAGGTCATCTTTTGTAAATATTTTTGACAATTAACGATCTGTACAATGGTACAAAAATTGTGAATTTACCTCTTGTGGTTGTTGAGATATAATTTTTTAAATGTTAAATTTTGACTTCCTGTTTGGACAGGAAGTAAAGTCAAATTAAATCAACTTTGTGTAAATATTTTTCGACATTAACAATCTATACAATGGTGCAAAAAATGTGAATTTACCTCTTGTGGTTGTTGAGATATGATTTTTAAAAATATTAAATTTTGACTTCCGGTTTGGACAGGAAGTAAGGTCAAATTGGGGTCACCTTTGTGTAAATTTATTTTGACAATTAACGATCTGTACAATGGTACACAAATTGTGAATTTACCTCTTGTGGTTGTTGAGATATGATTTTTTTCAATATTAAACTTTGACTTCCGGTTTGGACAGGAAGTAAGTTCAAATTCGGGTCACATTTTTGTAAATATTTTTCGACAATTAAAGATCTGTACAATGGTACAAAAATTGTGAATTTACCTCTTGTGGTTGCTGAGATATGATTGTTTTAAATGTTAAACTTTGACTTCCGGTTTGGACAGGAAGTAAGGTCAAATTGGGGTCACTCACAACTCGTGTTTCATCTACTTGTTCAGTTCTAAGCACATGCCAAGTTTCAAGTTCATGAGAAGTTTGCAAGTGTGTTTTTGCGACAGTCGGGGAGTAGAAGAAGTAAAAAACAAAAAACTAGACGGCAGTGTTTTTGATATTACAAACACATAGGTGTTCTGAGTTTTGTCAGGCAGTGATGATGACGTCAGAATGTTTTTTAAAGAAACTTGCGTTATTATTTTTAATATTAAACTCTGACTTCCAGTTTGGACAGGAAGTAAGGTCAAATTGTAGTCATCTTTTGTAAATATTTTTTGACATTTAACGATCTGTATAATGGTACAAAATTTGTAATTTACCTCTTGTGGTTGTTGAGATATGATTTTTAAAATATTAAACTTTGACTTCCGGTTTGGACAGGAAGTAAGGTCAAATTGGGGTCACCTTTTGTAAATATTTTTCGACAATTAACAATCTGTATAATGGTACAAAATTGTGAATTTACCTCTTGTGGTTGTTGAGATATGATTTTTTAAAATATTAAACTTTGACATCCGGTTTGACAGGAAGTAAGGTCAAATTGGGGTCACCTTTGTGTAAATATTTTTCGACAATTAACAATCTGTATAATGGTACAAAAATTGTGAATTTACCTCTTGTGGTTGTTGAGATATGATTTTTTTTAAATATTAAACTTTGACATCCGGTTTGGACAGGAAGTAACGTCAAATTGGGGTCACCTTTGTGTAAATATTTTTCGACAATTAACAATCTGTATAATGGTACAAAAATTGTGAATTTACCTCTTGTGGTTGTTGAGATATGATTTTTTTAAATTATTAAACTTTGACTTCCGGTTTGGACAGGAAGTAAGGTCAAATTGGGGTCACCTTTGTGTAAATATTTTTCGACAATTATCGATCTGTACAATGGTACAAAAATTGTGAATTTACCTTGTGGTTGTTGAGATATGATTTTTAAATATTAAACTTTGACTCGGTTTGGACAGGTAAGTAAGGTCAAATTGGGGTCAGCTTTGTGTAAATATTTTTCGACAATTAACAATCTATGCAATGGTGCAAAAATTGAATTTACCTCTTGTGGTTGTTGAGATATGATTTTTTAATATTAAACTTTGACTCTGTTTTGGACAGGAAGTAAGGTCAAATAGGGTCACATTTTGTAAATATTTTTTGACAATTAATGATCTGTACAATGATACAAAATTGTGAATTTACCTCTTGTAATTATGGTGAGACAGTTATAGTGCGTGATACAAAGTACGTACGTAATCCTTGAAGTCCAGATTGCACCGCAAAAGGTCATCAAATTGGGTTCACCCTGTGTAAAGGTTGTTGTTCATGATCTGTACAATGGTGCAAACAATGTGAATTTACCTCTTGTGGTTGTTGAGATACGATTTTTAACATTTAACTTTGACTTCAGGATTCGACAGGAAGTAAGGTCAAATTAAATACCTTTGTGTAAATATTTTTCGACAATTAACAATCTATTATAATGGTACAAAAATTGTGAATTACCTCTTGTGGTTGTTGAGATATGATTTTTTTTAAATATTAAACTTTGACAAACGGTTTGGACAGGAAGTAAGGTGAAATTAAATCACCTTTGTGTAAATATTTTTCGACAATTAATAATCTGTATAATGGTACAAAAATTGTGAATTTACCTCTTGTGGTTGTTGAGATATGATTTTTAAATATTAAACTTTGACTTCCGGTTGACAGGAAGTGGGTCAATGGGGTCACCTTTTGTAAATATTTTTGACAATTAACGATCAGTACAATGGTGCAACAAATTTTAATTACAGTTGACTTCCGGTTTGGACAGGAAGTAGGCAAATTAGTCACCTTTTGTAAATATTTTTCGACAATTAACAATCTAGTACAATGGTGCAAAATGTAAATTTACCTCTCGTGGTTGTTGAGATATGATTTTTTAAATATTAAACTTTGACCTCGGTTTGGACAGGAAGTAAGGTCAAATTGGGGTCACTCACAACCGTGTTTCATCTACTTATTAAGTTCTAAGTACATGCCAAGTTTCAAGTTCATGTGAAGTTTGCTAGTATGTGTTTGTTACCGGACAGTCACAGGGGAGGAGAAGAAGAAGAAGAAGAACTAGAGCTTATGTTTGTTAGAACAAACACACGGTGTTCGAGTCTACTTCGTCTAATCAAATTATCATCGATGATGTCAATATCATATTGTGCAAGGGTTTATCATCTTTATAATAACAATATCAATTTCATATTCAAAAGACATATCAATTTTGCGTTAGAATGTGTTGAATTTGAACTTCCTGTTTGGACAGGAAGTAAAGGTTACATTAGGTGGTTTGAAGGTCATATATGACCTCCTCATGATTATGAAAAAAATTACAAATTTGTCAACTTATACATTAAATTGAAGCTGAGATATGACCTTTTAAATTTGTAAAATCGTTACTTCGTGTGCTACTAATTGGACCATTGGCAAGCATTTATGGTAACTCATTTCACAAGAATTACAAGCTACTAATGTAAGGGAATTCAATTGTGTTTTTTGTTTTCTAATAGGTCATTTAGTTCTTGAGATATTGGCTGTTGAACTTGGAAATGTTGTGAAATTTAAGCATTAAATTAAAATTTAACAAGTGTGGCTTAGAACACAATGTTTTTATTTTTAAATATTGACACTAGCCAACACATGCTTTTCAAAAAACCATGTAGATGATAAATCAACATTAAAAATCACTCATATGAAAATAGTTTACCAGGGTTGTAGGTAGTTGATCAACCTATTCAACGTTATTATGGGCATAAAGTCACAAAGTTGATTTAGGATAGAAGGATTATGTATAGTAACTGGATTAAACTTGGCTGCAAATTCCAAGAGCAGGAAGTGTGGGTTAAATTGTTTGGGTAGTTTGGGGTTACTGAGGCACTGAAGCATGGAAGACCATATAAATATTTCCCCTTCCTTTTCAGCCTTAACTAATTAGCCTTCATTAGAAAACAAGCTATAACTACTACATGATAAAGTTGGAAGAAAGCTGCATCCGTGCTTTCCATCTTCCACTGCCCTGCCCCCCCCAGGCCCGTAGGAAGCTCAAAAACTTTTCCAGCCCATTTGAGAAGGTGAGTTAGAGTCAATGCACGAGCGCGAAGCGCGAGCCATTGATGGTGGGGGTCCGGGGCCCGCTTAAGGGCTGAAAATTTTTCATTCTAGATGCTCTAGGTGCAATATGACGTAATTCCCTGCTACTTTTCCTCACTTTTGAGCAAATTATAAAATCATTTTTATTGGTTTACTCTCTAATAATTTTCTTTAAGTACTCATATTTCCATCTTCAAAATAGGAGGGGAAGGCGCTGTATGTATTGATGCATGTGGCACTATCCCTGGACATAATTGGATAATGGGGCACTATAACAGCTCATAATTAAGGCCACCTCATTTACTGATGAGTTTTTTGTGAGCTCAAGCAACACTTAGAGGTGAACCTGCCTGTAAAAAGATAATGTGCCGTTTTGGGCATCATATCCAGCACTTGTGAACCCCCGCTGGTGGTAGGATTTGGCCAAGTTGGGGTAATACTTACTCAAATGAAAGCACGTTGAAATTATAACAGTATTAAACGTAATTATCATTAATGCCCATCTCTCAGAAGCAGACGGCTTTTATTATACTCAAATCCCAAAAGTAAATGTAAAAAAACAAAACAAAAACAAAACCAGGCATACAAACCACCCATTTTTACTTTGACGTAGATGCAAAACAAATACCTAACCCATTTTTACTTTGACCTAGATGCAAAACAAATAATCTAACATGTAGATGTAATTAAAATATTTAAAAAACAGGGTTCTATAATTTACATTAGAGCATTGAAGGCATTTGTAAAGGATTGTGTTGGTGACAGCTGTGAAAACCAAACAAACAAACATGACCTGTATGTATTTTATTATTCTAAGAATAATAATAATAAAAAGGTCCCTCATAAAATATTTGCGTTTGAAAATAATAACTTGATTTTTTTTAAACAATTTCTCTCAAAAGACATTGCCCATGCTAGAGAATAATAATCAATTTTAATTCGTTTACTTACCGTTACGATAACCTTTATCAAACCAGAAAAGATCAGACCTAATTTTTAATTACCTTGGAGAACCCTCAGGAAATTCCCTTCGGGTGAAAAAATACCATACAGTTTGGCGTTCTGGGTTTGCTCAGCAAGGAGGCTTGCCGACAATGTGAATGAGGTGAATATCCATGGCTTCGCTGTAATGGCTAAAATCTCCACGTCCTTAAGTCACATTATTATGATGACATGTGAACGATTTTGTAAAATCACATATACAACAATGCATTTAGAGTGGCCCTTTTCTTTAAAAATAAAAACAATCCATCTTGACATCGCGATAGATACTATATTGTGACATGGGTAGTTTAGTTTGTCTACCCTTTCTATCTTTTTCCTGAGGTAAGTCTCTACATAAAGTGAGCTCCCAGACATATATACAAGTAAGCAATTAGCTTCAAGCCAGGAAACTAAAAGAGAAAGTCAACAAACCCAATATACAAAGTTCACATATTTAGAAATATATACATGGGAACGGTGTGCATTATTTCTAACAAAACTCATTTAAAACCCGCTTGATTGTAGGCATCATTCGTCATATTTGTGTGTACATTTAAGAGCATCATCATGTAGTTGAGCCTTGAGCCTCTTTGCTTCATTGCTTGATCTCAAGTAATTTTAACGCTGCCTCAGTGTATCACTAAATACCCTTTCTGAGGTGGCATTTATTGCTGGCATCACCAAAACAAGTTTCTGGACAGACCCAGTTTAACTTCAGAAAAAAACTGTCTGGCCATGTGAAATTGATCCAAAATAAGACTTAATATCAGAGATAGTTAAAGAACTGTTCTTTCCCTGTTTCCTTTTCATGACTGAGTTGGGTTGCTGCTGGAAATGTGTCGAAGCCGAAGTTTTTGAGTTGAGCATTTAAGATCCCTTCATCTAAATCGTCCTTATAAAAAGAGCATACTTTGTGTAAATCTGCCTCAAACCTCTCTTGTTTCGCAGCCTTTCGTGGAGAGAGAGTTTCCAGGAACTATACAGTACATATCCTGTTGGTTGGAAGGATTGAATACATCCGATGATCATGTCCATTGACTCATAGAAGATCCTGTCTAAAGCAGGCCTTGGGGGGTTTTCCATGCCTGTCTCTCTGCACAGACCATCATCATACCTATAAGCGAAGTTGTCGAGGTCAGGTCGTGGCACTTTTGCTTCAATCACACTGGAAGCTCAGCTGCCATGCTGTAGTTACTTTTTCCCAGAAAATATCAAATGACTGGTCACTTCTGATGGACTTAAGAGTATAATGGTTAATTGCATCAGTTGCTGTCCTTCGATGCCGAGATACTTTTATTTTGTAGAGAGCTGCTGAGATTACGCAGTATGCATTAAAACCAGTTCACCAAGAAGAGTGCTGCCATACAAAAATTCACAATTTTCCCTCATTTGGGTAGACACGCTCTGGATTCTAGCTTTTGCCTCAGTGTCTTGTGTCACGTAGAAGGTTTCTTCCCAAGTACTCTGGCAGGTAAAACCTTGTAGTTGGAGATTATGCTTTTAAAGCATGGGCTCTACTTGTCCATTTGGTGGGACAAAGAACCCGTGATACCAATCTGAGCTTGAGCTAGGAAAATTTTCTCAACGGACTTGAATATTCCCTGTCTTCGCAGGTGAAATTTAATTAATTTGGCAAATTTCATGAGTTGTAGTCTAGGGAATTTTTCATAAGTTTTGATTGTTTTAGTGTGTCACATGCAGCCAGGCTTTAGAGCACACATAGCAATGCGCGTAACCATTCGGGTTCTAGGTTCAAGATCACATATTTGTTTGGCACACATCTGTTTTGTGGCTACACTCATCGCAGCTCGCCGTTAATTCATCATAGCACTGGACCTCTCTAAGCTGTGAATACTTAAGTTCATCCTAATGAAAAACATCTTTAATTACAGAGGTAAGTGTTGCATCAATTGAAGGGACAGTGTATAACCCCTATAAACTCTTCATGCACCTGCAAGTCTTCTGTGTATCCAACGAATGACCAATGACCAGGACTTGTTCTCTGTTGGTTATGTCTGTTGTTTCGTCAATCATAACTGTGAGAAAAGGTGACCCCGCACATTTTTTGTAATCTTCGAAGAACTTGAAGCCCCATAATCTTGATAGCAATTTCACTTTGGATGCACGGACTGGTGTAAACATTATTCTTTCCTTTTCAACCATTTTTCAAGTTTGGATCTTCTTCAGATCATGGTAGAGTAAATGGCTTCAGATTACAATCCGACCTATCACCATCCCCTCGCAATGCAATGCCCCTGTCTACATATAAATATTTTATTATTGAAGATAACTTAATCATAGTGCTCGACGATTTTTTCAAGCCTCGTGATGTTGTTGGACTTTAACTGTTCACCTATATCCTTTGTAGAAGAACGAATGCTTAACATGACAACAAAGCATCTCTATGACAGTGCAGATGATTCATATGCTTCCTAAAAGCCACTGTTCAAGGTATCTTTCCAATTACAGAACCCAGCGGTCACTCAACGTAATGCTATATAACAGACAATCAGTCTCATTAATGCTAGTAGTTATATTCTTTATGGACCAATCTGAAAAGGCCCTTTTCGGTCCATAGAGGGTGTAACAGTAATGTTGTAATAAAATTATAAAAGCGATGTTGTCTTTTCGGTAAATATAAAATCAAAACACACATGTTTCAGAATAGTACAAGTGTCACTGTTTTTTTGTATAATGCTATATTTTAACTCAGAACACTTTCTTAGCTAAACTAGCTAAATTTTTACAGATGAAGCTTACAGAGCATTTAAAACAATTAAGCACATTTTGCATACCACAAATGCAGGGATCCCTTTGTTGGTCTGGTCTCTGCTTTGCATTATAAGCAAGTAGGCATGTAAATAAACCCTGTCTTGGGGCCTCATTGTAATGCAGGAACGTCCATTGCCTAAACCAAGATGGTTGAAAACCCGTAGTTTAACCACTCTGTGCTCCAAATGCACACTTAGGAAACTTGAAGTTGGTCGGTTGATGGTTTTCGGGAAACATCCCTATAAAAATCTAAAATCAAAATAACAATAATGGCCAATATCAAACCCTTTTCAATATTGACCCCTGCATCATCATCACTCAAGTGGAGGTGGCTACTGTCTACCACGCTCACCATTGTTGTAGTCAATCTTTAGATGTAAAGCATGCAACATTGTATAGCATGTGCTCAAAACAATGTGGAAATACACTGATAAATTGATTGTAATACATGTTTACGGATGTTCTGTTGATTAGCTTTTTAAATGATCTTCCAATTTCAATGTTTAATTATGAAAATCAAATTAAAAACACAATTTCACTGATTCTTCTGCCTCCCACCCATCATTATCTTGTTTCCCCACCATCCGCAGTCTCTGCCTCCCCACCATCAGCCGCTGCCCCTGCCTCCCAACATCAGCTGTCTCTGCCTTCCCAACATCAGCCATCTCTGTTTCACCCCATTATCCCCCTGTCTCAGCCCAACAGCTATCTCTGTTTCCCCCCCATCAGCCATCTCTGTTTCCCCACCATCAGCCATTCCTGTTTCATTCATCAAGCCATCTCTGTTTCCACCATCCAGTCTCTGCCTCCCCCACGCCCTCTGCCTCCCCCAAAATCAGCCCTGCCCCCCCAAACAGCCACCCCCACCATTATCCGCCCCCTCCCACCATACATCTCTGTTTCCACCATCAGCTATCTGTTTCCCACCCCTTTTTCTGTTTCCCCCCCCACCATTCTGTTTCCCCCCTCAGCTATCTCGTTTCCCCCTCGCCATCCTGTTTCCCCCCATCCCAGTTCTGCCCCCCATCACCGCCTGCCTCCCCCAAAATCAGCCCCTTGCTCCCCAACATCAGCCATCTCGTTTCCCCCCATTTCCGCCCCGCCCCCCCACCATCAACCCCTGTTTCCCCCCAAACTTCATCTCTTTTTCCCCCCCACTGTCCTTGTCTTCCAGATCCCGTCTCTGTTTTCCATAACAAGCTACTGCTTTTGGGAAAAGGGAAAAAAAATAAAAAAACATTGATTTAAAATGACAAAAGACAAAATGTTATCCCAATCAAATGTTTGTTCTATAAAACAACTGTGTAACTTGACCCCAATTACAATCTTTTTTTGCATGGAGATGTTTTTGTTTTAATTACAGGAAAAGGCACCGATTCTCAGCTTATTCAAGGTGCCATTCTGGTAAGGGTATGTTTCTAATTCCACAGGTTTGATCTTGATTCATCAAAAGATGTTACCTTGTTGACGCCCCAAAAATTGGGTTAATTTCACACTTGTTGCTTGGAGAAACTTTTTTTTTTTTGGGAAACTTGAGATTTGAGAGGAAAAAACAAAATAAAAACTATACTAATTTTTTTGGGGGGTTTGGATCTAATCATGTTTTTAATTATATTGTTGATATTTAGGGGTTTTTGAACCAAAAAAATAGTATGATTTTTTTGCACCCTTTTTATTTTGTTTTTGGAAAGGTTTTAGGTTTTTAAATAAATGACAAGAAAAGAGATGTTTAAGGAAAAATAAATTATCTTATTTTTAAAAGTGCAAGAACAGGAAAAGGAAATACTTATCAAAAATTTACCTAATAAAATTTAGGTTTCACAAACATGTTATTATTATTATTATTTATGGTTTATTATAAATTTAAACTTGTTCAGAGACAAATTACAATTTTACATTAAAATTACATATTTTAAAAAGGTAAAATGGCAAACAAGGGAAAAAAGAAGATTTTTAAAAAGTTTTAAAACATCATTTGTAATGAAAAAATTGAAAGGCAAAAAATTTAAAGTGGTATCTTGGTAAAAAAGAACCAAAAAAGATCAAAAACATTATTAAATGGGAAAGGTTGGATTTTTAACTATGAGGTAAAAAAATGCAAGTAAAAAAAAATACAAACCACGAGATAACCCAAAATGTTGGCTTTGGGGGCCTCTTTTTTTTTCGTACTTGGGTGCCAGGACTCCCAAAAGCTAGCGGAAAAAGGCAAAAAAAGATGTATTTATTCTTTTTTCCGTGAGTTGGGGTTTGTAGTGATCTTTTTAAATTTACTTTTAAAAGTTTTTTCTAAGCACTATACAAAAACTTTTTGCCTTATTCAAAAAAATTAGGAAAATGAAAACCCAAGTGTTTTCATTGTGAGATTTGAAAATGTTTAACTTTTGAAGGAGTCCAAATACTTTTCTTACCCTATCAACTCCGTTTTAAAAAAACACAAAAAAAGATTTGGCACAAATGCATGCATGTCCGTCTAATGCTCCATCTTTTTACCAGAGGATAAAATGGGGGTCCTAAGGGGTTTGGGAAAAAACTTTGAAAATATACTGCAAAAGGAATAACCGAAAGAAGACAAAAAAATTTTTTCAAAAAATCATACAATAAAATGTTTACGGGAAATCTTTTTCAAATTTGTTAATGTGTATGTCCCTTTTTTCCGTAGTGTCTTTCCTTGTTCCCTTGACGCACCCCAATGGGGGGCTGGGAAATAAAAATTTAAAAATTTTAGTCTTCTAAAGACGATCCCCAAAATTAATGGGGCAAATTTTTGGGGTTTAAAGATAAAATCATTTTGAATATTTTCATTAAATCAAAACAACATAACATTTTAGTTGTGAAGGAAAAGCAGAGAGTGAAACTTTGGGGAAATTTTCCTTAATTTTGTTACTTACCTGGGCAGTATAAACACATGTATAGTCCTGTTGATAAAAGAGACCGGGGAATTTGAATTAGGCTTGACCAAAAGTCCCAGTTGGGGCAACCAAAATTCACCCCAGCCTTTACAAAAGTTTAGCATTTCCCGTTGATGCAAGGATTCTTTTCCCTATCTCCCAAAGGCCATCCCCAAAAGTAATGTCAGGGAATATTCTAAAAATATATAATATAAAAAATAGAAAAAAATGATTGTACAAAAATGGGGGGAAATTTTAAAAACTTCTGTCTATACTCAATATTCTTTGGTGAGCACAGGTACCTGATCTGTCACCAGCCAAGATGTATCTCATAAAAAAAAGCCAACAAAGAAAAAAAAAAAAAAATAAAAAAAAAACAAAGGTCATGTGATCACTAAAAATTTCAAATCTTTAACAGCCTCCCCCTTAAAAAAAAAATGTTGATGTAAAAAAGTTGTTTCATGTCATACCATGGATTAAATAAAAAAAAAAATGATGAGTAAAAAAGTTTATATTTAACTTAAATGTTTTAACTTTTTTTGCTTTTCCCAATTGTATTGTTTAAACTTCTTTACCTTCCAGAGGCAAGAAGAGTTGGGTATTTTTCCCCTTTTCCAAAAAATTTGAGAAAATTTTTACGTAAATTTTTGCCAAAAATTCATTTCCCAATGCACAAAAAGAACCAACAGGATTAATTGACACATTTGAGCAGGGAATTAAAACCCAAAAAATAAGAAGTAAAGTGTTTGGGGAAATGAATGATTCATCGTTTATTTCCTTTCAGAGCGGGGGACAGAATTGTCGACAATTTCCTTTCCGTTATCTTCTGTTGAAATGTTCCAAGGGGCTTCTTCCCTGGAAAGCTTTTTTAATCTTCAATTTTTTTTAAACCCCCAAAAGCCTTTTAAAAAAGAGGGAAATATTTTTAAAAAAACTGAGAGATGGAAAACCCTTTAGGTTGTGATAAAAGCTTTTTTAAAAAGGGGTACTGGAAGTCATTTATATTTTAAATTAATTTGATGAATTATTTTTGCAAAAACATCAAAAGTTTTCTGAAAAATTGGAAATTTTAAAAATCAGTTAATTAATTTTTCCCCTTTAAATTAAGGGAAAAACAAAATAAAAAATTTTTAAAATTTTTTTTCTAAATTTTTTAAATAAAAAGGGGGAAAAAAAAGAAAACAATTAAAAAACTTTAAAAGTAATAGTTTCATGTTGTAATTTGAAATAAGATAAGGGGAAAATATAATATAAAACAACGGGCAATATTATATTAATTTGTTGATTTCAAAATTCAGATGTTAAACCCCGGTGAATTTCGGTAACGAGGTTTTTCCCCGCTTATAATTCCCCCCCATAAAACCAACTGGGGGGTTTGGGTACAATGTACCAGTGTATAGTATCGCGGGCCCCGATTTACCCTGAATTTTCTGAATACCAATGTGCTTTCCGACATTGAAAGAAAAAATACTTTACACACGACACTGTGACAGCCTAATTATTAATGAACTGGTTTGAAAAAAAGAGCCCTGATGTTTGGTGACAAAAACAGTTTCGTATACAACTTGCTACGCACATCATCATCAACGACGTGTTGTCAATGACTCGAGGTTTTACCACAGAATTTTTTAATTTGTTTACCTGTTTACTCCAAGTTTTACGTCAAATGCTTGTCATTAGACTGAGAATAACATGGAGTATAACCTCCATGGTAATAATAACTTAGCCATATTATTGTAAAAGTGTAAATCAATTGAGAAGATTTTCATTACCATTCTGAAGCTTCTCTTCTTTGGTATGAGTGTGGCTTCGTATCACACGTGAAAACACAACGTGCAGTAATCCAGTAGTGTTGAATGCATATGACACGGTCGATCACATGTGCCCACAAACCGTACCTAAATGTAGACATGCAGTACTGTTCATGACTCTCCTTTGGTCATCCCTCGACATTGACAGGGATGACCAAAGGGAGAGGTCGTGACCCTGCAGTAGGCTGCCCTCAATAACTTCCTCTACCATTAGCCTCAATCGCCTGTATACTATTAATACTAGTATAAATATCTAGTACAATCGCTAGCGCGCAACGGGAGATGAACTCGTTACTAAATAAGTTTTATTTTGAAGATTTTTAAATTAATTTTTTCATTGATTTCAAATTTGAAAATGGGCAAACAATTGCAAAGGGAGGAAGGAGAAAAAAAAAAAAAAAAAAAAAAAACCTTAAATATTTTTGGGCCATGGGGGGTAGGGGGAAATCTTCCGGCCCCCGGGCCCCCCAGAAAAAAAGTTTTTTTAAAAAGTAAATAATTCCCAATTCAAAAAAAATTAAATTAATTATATTCACTGGATAAATCTGATAATTAGTTCCCCTTTTCCTTTGTTTAGGGAAAAACCTTTTTCAATTTTAGTTTTAAAAGGGAAGCCAAAATTGGTATTTTTTCCTTTTGGGATTAAAGCCCCTTTACAAAAAAATTTAATCTTTATTTATAATATATATTTTCCGGGTTTATAAAAAATTTTGGGGAAAATTGACAATGTTTGACACTGTAATCAAGCATCCCCTTTTTGTGACATCTTATAAACTTTTTTGTTTTAAATTTATACTGCAAAAAATTAAAAAAAAAATGTAAAAAATTTGAAAACAAATTCTACTTTTTTTTTACATTTTAAAAGGTTTTTACCATGATTGGCAAAATGTCTGTAGCTGCACCCAACCTACAGAATTACAACCAAAAGGATCAGATGCCTTTTTGTACAAAAATTGTTAAAACATTAAAATTTAAAAAAGGGGTGTATGGGTGCTTGAAAATTGCTAATAAAGCAATGAAATACATTTTATTTTAACTGGGGGGTTTCGATTTGACCTTTGGGGTTTTAACACTTCCCCCCCCACAATCAATTGAAACCACTTTGTTGACCTGTTTAACCAAACCAAACCAATCTAGAAATAGGTACAGGGCCCACACATGTAAAAGTGAAAGGGGAACGTGTAAATAACCCCAACCCATGATCCTTTGTTGACAAAAAAAACAGAATATATACCCACGGGATCAAATCTGAAAATTTGGGTTTCCCTTTTTTCACTTTGTTTATGGAAAACCTTTTCAATTTTAGATTTAAAAAGAACATTGGTATTTATCTTTTTTATTAAGTCTTGTTAAAAAAAATTTTTTAATTTTTATTTATAATATACTTCCTTTCAAGGTTAAGTTTATAAAAAAAATAAAAATATAAATTGACAAAAATTAGTGACCTTTTCAAGCATCTCCTTATTGTAATTCTTATAAACTGTCTTTTTTTTCCCCTATCCCAAAAAATAATTAAACAATTATTAAAAAATTTTGGGCTTCCCCATTGTTTTTTAACTTTGGGGTTTTTACACATGTTTGGGAAAAAAATGTCTGAAAGATAAATCCCATTTTGTACAAAAATTTGGGGAACATTAAAATAATCAAAGAGTTGTATGGATGTTTAAATTGCTAAAAAAGCAATAAAAACATATTTATTTTAACTGTCTTTTGGGGTTTTCCCTCTTGATTTTTGTGGTTACACATTTCCCCTCCCCCAATTAAAACCCATTTTGTTGACCTGTTTAACCTAATTGTAAACAATCTAAAAAGAGGTACATTCCACACATGAAATTGGTGAAAAACTTATTTAAATAAACCCGAACCATGATCCTTTGTTGAAAAAAACAGAATCAACCCGATTTATAATAAAAAATTTTTTTATGTACGATTTAGTGACAGTTCAGAATGGGTAAAATTTCGGGGGTTTCAGGAATCGGTAATTTTAGAATAAAAGTCTGCCCCCCCCCCAAGTTCTTGGTTTATGGGATGTGCCACTGGTGATGAAAAACCCAAAACATTTTTTGGGTTTTTTTTCTAAACCCCCGGTCTATCATTTTTCAATTAGAATCCAAAAACTAGGGGGAAAAGGAGGGGGAAAAAAGCAATAAAAGTATAAGGGGCCCAAATTACCAATTCCCTTGACTGACGACTGGTTTATTATGTCGAAAATCCCCCCAACATCAATTCTGCATAGCTGAAGGAAAAAATGTTTTTTTCCTTTCTAAAAAAAAAAAAATTTAAGATTGAAAATAGGGTAAGGGCTTAGATTTAAAAAAAATTTGAACTGAATGGATTGGAAAAGGGGGTTACGATACACCCCCTTTTCTTGGGCTGAAAAACCAGTATTTCTATGGGAAAAAAAAATAACAAATTATACTAAACCTTAATTTTTTTTTAATAAACAACCATTAAAACTAAATGAAATGGGTTTATCATTGGTATGAAGACCCTTTCAAAGATCTGTTTAAACAAAAAAACCAATTTTTTGGGTTCAACCGGTTGGGGTTGGGGTACTGTTGGCTTGGGAAATCAGTCTGGGGCCATGATCATCGGGGTCAATTTTGTTTTAAAAAAAAATAGTTAAGTTTTTTGGGAAATACATGGGAAAAAAGTATTTGAAATTTCTGGGGAAATTCTAATTTATGTGAATGAGGGAAAATAATATGTCACAGTGAACATGTTTTAAATACATGGACCAAGAATAAAGTATTTGAAAATTCAGAAAGTTCTAATTTATTGGAATGGGGAATTTTGTGTTTAATTTTATAGTAGCTTGACCATTGAAATTGAATTTGGCATTGGTTTGTTTTCAAAATTGACACAATTATTCTTGACAATGTGTAATAAATTAAAGAAATGTTCTTGCACGAAACTCTCATCAAAGAAAGGTATTTAAGGAAAATGCAGAGTCTCATATACTCTATAATTTCATGTGATTGTGATGTGAGTGATGTCTGAGAGAGGCCTCGGGAGCAGGACCTACAAGTACATGTTTGTGTCATGAATATTGTGCATTTTTCCTGTGAAATAATTGTCTATGTAAGTTGATTTGTATCTGAGAAGGGTACAAAATTAAGGAAAAGTGCAGTAAACAATCGTAGGCTACTTATTTAATTTGTGCACAAACTGAAGATTTTGGAGAAAACAAAATTACAAAATATATGCATAAAATTTCTACTGAATAATTGCCATAACCTTAACAACTGAATTTTCCTATCCTTATTTATATTCTAATACATTTTGGTGACATCTGTTCATATTTTGTTAGTTGTTTACTGTCCAAAGTATGTTCACGTAGGCCTAACTAACGTTAGTCATGTTAGTTAAACAGGCACAATGCAACGACGAATGGACAGCTTAAAAATGGTTTTCTTGTAAAAACACGAAGATAAATACAGGAAATCCTCTTAAAAGTAACTTGTTGTTGTTGTAGTAGGGTATATGGCACTTATGGCAAACGATGTCCCCTTTTGTGCCATTAACGATAATTTATTCGCTAATCTTAACAAGGTTGGGGTTGGTACGGAGGTGTAAGTGGTCCTCAGATCATAATGTGCCACAAGTGCCCCTGGGGGTCGAGCCGTGTACCTTGCAGTTTAAGAGCCGGCTTGCCGGCTGATTTGCAGGCTCTAACACCTCCCAGGTGATGACGTGTGACACGTGACCGCCAATCACCGTAGCCCCTCCCACCTGATATTTGTAATACTCAGTTAAACATAAAGAGGCATACTATTTAGATTTCAACGTTACAATTTTGATGTATTTAATGATTTCATAGTAGTTTTCTTTCCCAGAAGTTGTGTTAATGTTACTGTTTGAGTAATTTGAGATTTTCTATAAGGGTTCTGCGTTGTGTGTTGTAATTTGGGCAGGTTAAAAGAAAGTGAGAGATGTTGTCGGGGACAGTATGTATCACATAATCCATTGGGATGTTTGCCTATATTGTAACGAAAGTTGTTTAAATTTTACAGATGCCTATTCTTATTCTATGTAATATTATTTCTTGGTATCGTTTAAGGCCCCATGTGGTGAATTTGAGTATGGGGTCATATTTAATATTATTAATATTAGTGAGATCTTGTTTTGGTATTGTATTTTTCCAGTTGATTTTAAGCTGTTCTTTGATGTTATGTTTTATTTCGGAACTTGAAAAGGGGATATTGTGATCAACGTTATTTTTGTGTGTGGCTAATTTTGCTATTTGATTCACTTTTTCTTTTCCCTGAACTCGCAATGGCCAGGAATCCATTCAAAAGATGACATAGTTATTTTGGTTTTGTTGTTAATTAGTGTGTGTCGTATATCACATATAATTTAGTTTTCGGGTTATGTTTTGAAATTGCTTGTGATTGCGCTGAGGCAGTCACTGAAAATACATGTTTGAAGTGGTTTGACGTCTTCGATCCATTGTGGGCAAAGAAAATAGCGAGGAGTTCTGCAGAGAAAATTGATATGCCATTGTTTAGACGATAGTTTTTTGAGTATTTTAATTGTGGAATAAATAGTCCACAGCCGACCGTGTTTAAGTTTGGGTTATATGAGCCATCAGTATAAATCTGTAGAAAATTCTGCCATTTTGTGTTTATGATTTCAATACTGACACTGCATTTATCATGTGGGTTGGTTAGAGTTGTTACCCGGGAAAAAATTTCTGTAAAATGATGGGTTTATTGTATTGCCAGGAGGAAAGGATTATTAAGGGAAGGCAGTAAAGAGGATTCAGTGACTCTGGCTTCAAATGGGGTTTTATGGGGTGTTAAGCCATTTATCTGCAAAATAGTGTTTTGCCAGTTGTCGTTTGTGATGTATTTGTTGGGTGATTTTTGTGGTTTTTTTTTTTGTTTCGTATATGTTACATAGGGAAATTGGACGTGGTGAAGAGGAGGGTCACAGCATTCAATTTGTAGTTTATAAAGAGGAGAACCATGAAAGCTCGTACATTTTTAAGGCTTGATATTGTATACCGTTAAGTTTTTGTTTGAGTGAGTCGGATGCAGAATCGAACGCTTCACAGATATTCTAGAACTGGTTTGATAAGGCGTTATAAAATTGGTATAGGGTTTTACAGTCGCCCCATGAGTTGCCGCATATACATCTGAGAATGTTGAGTCTTTTGCATTTATTAATTATGTTTTCTATGTTGTTTCCATGTAAGTTTACTGTCAAAATTATCCCTAGAAACTTGGCAGAAGGAAGATCGTGGATTATATGGTTTTGAATATGGGTAGATATTTTGTATTTTTCTTGTGGGTGAATAGAACGGCAATTGTTTTTGGTATGGATAATTTAAAACCCATTTTTCGCACCAGTTGTTTATATTGTCTAGATTTTGTTGTATTTTCTTTTCTAGGGGAATGTTTCGTTTTACTTCAGATTGCTATATCGTCTGCATATTGATAGACTTGGACATTGTCAAGACATTCAGGAAGGTCGTTGACGGCAATGTTAAATAAGAGCGGACTATTACGCTGCCTTAGGGCATACCATTTTCTACTATCTTTTCCTCGGACAGAGTGTCATTGATCCGACTTGAATTGTTCTATCTGTAAGAAAGTTATTAATCCAGTGAGTACGGCCATAGATGCCATTTTTTGTAGTTTAATAATGATTCCTTTCCGAGATCATATCATATGCTTTTCTATATCTAGGAAAATGGTAAGTGTACTTTCTTTATTAGAATATGCTTTGTTAATAGATGATATTTTTTGACATTAGCGATCTGTACAATGGTACAAAATTGTGAATTACCTCTTGTGGTTGTTGAGATATGATTTTTTAAATATTAAACTTTGACTCTCGGTTTGGACAGGAAGTAGTCAAATTAGGTCACCTTTTGAAAATATTTTTTGACAATTAACGATCTGTACAATGGTACAAAAATTGTGAATTTACCTGTTGTGTTGTTGAGATATATATTTTTAATATTAACTTGACTTCCGGTTTGGACAGGAAGTAAGCACAATTGGGGTCATCTTTTGTAAATATTTTTGACAATTAGCGATCTGTACAATGGTACAAAATTGTGAATTTACCTGTTGTGGTTGTTGAGATATATATTTTTTAATATTAAACTTTGACTTCCGGTTTGGACAGGAAGTAAGTCAATTGGGTCATCTTTTGTAAATATTTTTGACAATTAGCGATCTGTACAATGGTACAAAAATTGTGAATTTACCTCTTGTGGTTGTTGAGATATGATTTTTTAAATATTAAACTTTGACTTCCGGTTTGGACAGGAAGTAAGTCAAATTGGTGTCACTCACAACTCGTGTTTCATCTACTTGTTAAGTTCTATACATGCCAAGTTTCAAGTTCATGAAGTTTGCAAGTATGTGTTTTGCGGACAGACGTCGGGGAGGAGAAGAAGAAGAAGAAGAAGAAGAAGAAGAAGAAGAAGAAGAAGAAGAAGAAGAAGAAGAAGAAGAAGAAGAAGAAGAAGAAGAAGAAGAAGAAGAAGAAGAAGAAGAAGAAGAAGAAGAAGAAGAAGAAGAAGAAGAAGAAGAAGAAGAAGAAGAAGAAGAAGAAGAAGAAGAAGAAGAAGAAGAAGAAGAAGAAGAAGAAGAAGAAGAAGAAGACTTTTCTTGACTTTTCAAATGGAGACTTTATTCACTCAAATAAAAATTATTACAATTCCATTTGAAAAATAAATATATATGTACAAAAAGCAGTCATAACTGCCAGCAATAAGTAACAATATCATTTCAATTAAAGTGGTATTACCTTTGAGGAAATACATCAAGTAATAGAACATTAATTTAACAGTTGTATAAACAAAGCAGAGTTTTTTTGGGGATATTTAGATAAAGGTGGTGTTTCTTTGAGGAAAAAAACAAAAAGTAATAAAACATTAATTAAACAAATATAGACATTCAAAGCAAAACATTATACACAAGTTGTACAAAGAGTTAATGAAGCTTATTTTGAATCAAATTAATAATCAAACAAACATAGAAACTAACAAATAATGAACAAAGAATGTATTTTCAAACATTAATACAAAATTTGTTTAATAAGTAACAGAAAACAGGGCGGTTAGAAAAGCCATGTGAACTCCCCATTAACGAAGGTAAAAGAGCATTGTTTATAGACCATTTGTTATTGAAGGTAACAGTATTATGAGAAGATTTATAGAAATTATATTCAGAAGGATTCTGTACTGCAGTTGAAAACGCCAGATTATTAAGGTATGAAGACATTATCGAAATTCAAAGATTTTGTGTTTTCCAAGAGGAGAACCTAAGCTTTAATTTAGATATCAATTTTATCTGCCTCCCTTAAAAACTTGAAAAGTTATTCCAACCTTAAAATGTTTCTTTCGTAACAGTGTACAGTGCTGTATTGTTTTTGTGAAACCGCCTGGAAGTTGACCGTATTTTACAGGGGCTAAGTGTCCATGGAGGCTGTTTAAGGTATGAAGACATTATCCAAATTCAAAGATTTTGTGTTTTTCCGAGAGGAGAACCTATGCTTTAAATTAGATATCAATTTTATCTGTCTCCTTAAAAACTTGAAAAGTTATTCCCAACCTAGAAAAGTTTCTTCGTAACAGTGTACAGTGCTCTATTGTTTTCTGTGAAACCGCATGCAAGTTGACTGTATTTACAGGTGGCTAAGTGTCCATGGAGGCTGTTTAAGGTATGAAGACTATCCAAATTCAAGATTTTGTGTTTTTCCGAGAGGGAGAACCTATGCTTTAAATTAGATATCAATTTTATCTGTCTCCCTTAAAACTTGAAAAGTTATTCCCAACCTTAGAAAAGTTTCTTTCGTAACAGTGCAGTGCTCTATTGTTTTCTGTGAAACCGCATGAAGTTGACTGTATTTTACAGGTGGCTATGTCCATGGAGGCTGTTTAAGGTATGAAGACATTATCCAAATTCAAAGATTTTGTGTTTTTCCGAGAGGGAGAACCTATGCTTTAATTCTAGATATCAATTTTATCTGTCTCCTTAGAAACTTGAAAAGTTATTCCCAACCTTAGAAATGTTTCTTTCGTAACAGTGTACAGTGCTGTATTGTTTTCTGTGAAACCGCATGCAAGTTGACCGTATTTTACAGGGGTCTATGTCCATGGAGACCGTTTAAGGTATGACGAGATTATCCAAAAGATTTTTTGTTTTTCCAGGGGAACCTAAGCTTTTTTTTAGATATCAATTTTTTTCCCCCCTTAAAAAAATTGAAAAGTTATTCCCCA